>JAKSZT010054301.1:4408996-4451122 GCA_026826555.1 Tolypeutes matacus | reverse complement strand
CGAGCCCCGCGCGCGGGCGGCCCGGGACGCGGCCGGGGCCCGCAGCCTCCACCCCGCCGGGCGCGGGCCGCGCCAAGCACTCACCTCGGCCGGGCTGCGCTCCCCCGCGGGCCTGCGCCGAGCCCGATAAATGGTATGCTATGACTAGAGGTATGATTACGTTATTATTATTAGTAATAATAAAAGTAAATGCTATTTAATTACGGGCGGCAGCATCCTGCTCCCGGCGCCGCCGCCCCGGCAGCTCCGTCCATGTGGCTCCGGAGCGCTTTACTTTCATTTCCAGCCCCCTCGGCCGGCCGGTCGCGGCAGCACCCGCTGGAGGCACCGTGTCCCTGCAGTTCTCCCTCCTCGGGTCCTAGAGCGCGCGGCTCCGGTCGCCTGGCGCCCGGGTGGGCGGTGCGGGCTGCGCACCTGGCAGGGGAGGGCGTGGGGAGGGGAGACCCCCCCCCCTTCCCGGTGGCAGGGTCATGCTTGGAATTCACCTTTATTTTGCTTACAAGTGCCCTTCCTTTTTAGGGCTTTTTCTTTGAGCAGTTCTACCTTCCTGGGCTGAAGCTGATCAAACCCAGCGTCTTTGCCCTTACCCATAGGTGTAAAAACAAAACAAAAGAGGAGTTTCCAGGCTCTTTCATCAAAGGCTCCCCAAAACCCAAGTTGCACTGTGCCTCTTTCACATGAGGACCCGCCCAAAGGAGTATCAGGGGCTCACTCCGCTGGTATTTTATGTATGGCGTCTTTCCAGAAAGAATTTGAGGCTCCTTAGAGCTGGTCTCTGGTTAATCTCCCCTTAGCAGGTATTGTAAGCATTGATGGAGCTGCCCTCAGAACTGGTAAGAGGCCAGACTGGAGTTGAATCCAGCCCGACTCCAAATGGTGTTCATCCTAACCTAAGGCATTACCCGCGCCATTGATTCCTGAGCCCCTCTGCATTCACTCGAGAGTTCTTTCAAATTCCCTTACTCCTCTTCATTTTGCATTAATTCATATGTAAGTGTGGACATACCTATATATGGATAGGATTATGGGCTTATATGCATATGTGCATGTGTGTATATACATATATGAGTGTGGATATGTACCATACATATATGTACACATACACATGCATACATATATATAATTTATGGAGGATCAGCTGTGAGCCTGGCAGACGTTATCTTTATTTTATTTATTTATTTTTTTATTTCTTTTTACCTAAATAACAAATATTCCATTGTAAGACGTTATCTTTACAAATGTTCTCTTCCATATGCATTTGTGCCAGACACAATCTTAGGAAGGAGGATACAATGCTGAGACCAATTTTAAGAGTGTTGTGATAAATGCTAGGAGAGACAAGGCTGTGTTCGTTTATGTAATTCTCACAATAATCTTGGAAGATTGGTTTTCACGTGCCCATTTTACAGATGGGAAACTGAGGCTCAGAGATGAGATGACTTGTCCAGGGAGGCGGTTCTGACTCCAGAGCCTGTGTTCCCTGCACGGCCTTCAACACTCCACTATCTCTGCTTTAAGGGAGCCTTGGAGGGGAAGAAAAGGCACAGCCACAAAATTAAAGAAAAAAGAAAAGGAAAAAAGAGAAAATGCACAGTCAGAAGTTTTCTAAATCTTCCTTCTGTGGGGGGAAATGCCATCTCCCTCCCCACTAATCTGAGATTAACAAACAAAAGGTGAACTCTGGCGTGAAGAGGAGGGGTGTTTATGCCTAGAAATGAAGCTCTGAGTACCGTGGCCCTCAGACCTGGGGCTTGTTTAGAATGAAGACCTCCAGGGAAGTGGATGTGGCTCAAGCAAATGAGTGCCTCTCTCCCACACCGGAGGTCCCAGGACATCCACACTGATGTCCCAGGCATCAGAGTATTTGGACACAGAGAGCAGACAGTGAGCAAGCACCACCAACAAAAAAGGGGGCATGTAAAAAATAATATCTTTCCTATTAAAAAAAAAAAAAAAAATGAAGACCTCCAACCTCACCCCCTGAGACTCTGATTCAGTATTTCTGACAAGCACCCCTTGGGGATTCTGATGCTTAATAGGAAATCAAACCCTGGGTCCCCTGGGAAAGCATTAATACCATGAGCTAAAACTCTGCCCCCTTGCTGTGTGACTCCAGGCAATCTCTAGCAGCATCAGGCTATTCATTTGTGAAATAACAACACCCAACAAACTGTTTTAGTTTGCTTTCTTTCTTTCTTTTTTTTTTTTTTAAGATTTATTTATTTACTTTTTTATCCATTTCTACTCCCTCCCCCCTATTTTGGGTCCATTCACTGGGCAATTCTGTGTGTCTGTTTCCTGCCCTCTCTTCTCATCCTTCTCTTGTCTTCACTGGGATTTGATCCTGGGAACCTCTGATGTGGGAGAGAGGCATCCTATTGCCTGCGTCAGTTCCTGGTTTCTCAGTGCGTTTCGTCTTGGCTCTTCCTTGTGTCCTTCTCCCGTTACATCATCATCTTGCTGCGTGGTTTGGCGGAGCTTGACAGCACTCTGGGCCTGATGGCTCACCCGCTCCCAGGGCCTAGTGGCACACCCACTCGCGGGGCCTGGCGGCCCACGTTTATTTTTACCGGGAGGTCCCGGGGATCGAACCCAGGTCCCTCCATATGGGAGATGGACACCCAACCATTTGAGCCACATCCACCCCCATGAGTTGGCTTTCAAAATGGGGTTTTATTGGCTTGCAAGTTTAGAGTTCAGAGGCTGAGAAACATTTCCATATCAAGGCATCATCAGGCCAGGCGAAGGCAGTGACCCACTGCCGGTGGCCTAATCTGGCATGTGGGAAGGCACATGGCAGTGCCAGTCTCTGCCTTCCCCTCCAGGCTCCATTGCACCTTCTGGCTTCGAAAGTCTCTCAGCTTCTGCAGCTTTCTCTGTTCTCCTTTGTCTTTTTTTTCTCAGCGTCTCTCTCTATATTCATCCTGTTTATAAAGGACTCCAGTAAAAGGATTATATACCCCCTTTGGTCACACCTACTGAAGTAATCTAATCAAAAGGTCCCACCTACACTAGGTTTACACCCACAGGATTAGCCTAAGGACATGATTTTCTGGGGTCCACCCAGCTTCAAACCATCACACAAACATAGTTACAGGGATTAAAGCAAGGAAGTCTTGTAAAGCATGCAGCCCACAGCAGGGGGCTGAATAAATGTTCATTTACCCATTCCCAGTACAATTTACAATGAAACACTCATGACAATTTATCAGATTAGGCACTCCTGTGATTATCACCCCCATTTTATGGATGAGGCTGCCGAGGCCGTTCAAGTGTCTTGCCTCAAGTGAAGTAGCTTGTAAGCGGCCCTAAGATTCCACCACCCCAGCCTGCAGGTGGAATGAAAGAGGCCTCCCAGTCATTCAAGGGGGGATTCAGCTGGACAACAGCCCTGCCCTCTTCGATTTGTCCTGAATGTGTTAAAGTGTCCGGGCCATCTGAGATGGTAAAGAAGGGGTCTTTGCAAGACCTCAGCCAGAGGTGGCCGAGTCTGGAGAGAAGTAATGCCACCGCTTCTTGTTTACCCTGGAGCCAAGCACTTTGCACAATTTGATTCTCTTACCCTCAGGACAGCCCCAGGAGGTAGGCATTGGTTTTACCTGTTTCCAGGTGAGGCAGGGTTCCATCCCAGTGTGCCTGCCAGTCCAGCGTGCCCACTGTACTGCACGGTAACATGGACATCTTCAACCTGCATCTGTGGCTGCTCACCCTCCAGGGCCAGAGTGGGAGTCAGACCCTCCTGCTTCCGACCTTGGAGGAACTGACAGGTGTATTGTTCAGTAACTCCCCCTTCAGTGAGCTCCTCCTGGGCCTGCCCCTGGGCTGCCGAGATACCTTGTTAGCTTGGGAGAGCCGTAGTGTAGCTGAGTTTCATTCTCCACTGGGGGTTGTTACAATTTGAAAGCGCCACAATCAAAGTGCAGCAAGGAGCCAGCCTGGTGGTGGCAGTGCTGGTCCAGGAGTCAGGGGCCACTCAGTCGGGGCCTGACCTCAGGCGAGTTGCTTAACCTCCCTGGGCTAAAGCTGTAAATCTGAGATAATAATTCTGTCCTTCCCTCACCTCCCAGGGTCACTGAGAGAAGAGGAAAGAACAACACATGTGACCTGCTCATTCTTTTTTTTTTTATTAATTAAACTTTTTTTATTTTTAAAGAAGCTTTAGATTTTTTTAAGTGTTACAGAAAAAATATAGGGACCTGGAGGACATTATGTTGAGCAAAGCAAACCAAACACAAAAGGACAAATACTGTATGAATGCGTTACTATGAACCAAATAGATTGTGTAACATGTTGTTTGATTCAAAACAAAACAAAACAAATTTATATGTATCCAGTATATTTAATTGAAAAAAAAAAAAAATATATATATATATATAGGGAATTCCCGTATGGCCTACTCCCCTCGCCCTCCCACTTTCCCCATTAACAACATCCTACGTTAGTGTAATACATTTGTTACAATTGATGAACACACTTTGAAGCATTGCTACTAACCGTGGACTCTAGTTCACATTACAGTTTACACTCTGTCCCCCACAATTTTGTAGGTTATGACAAAATATATGAGGGGGGCAGATGTGGCTCAAATGGTTGGGCATCCGTCTCCCATATGGAGGGACCTGGGTTTGATCCCTGAGGACCTCCCGGTAAAATAAAGAAAAATACAGAAGGTGCGCTGGTGCGCCGTCAGGTCCCGCGAGCGGCTGAGTCCCTAGGCCCTGTGTACGGGTGCACCGCCAGGCCACGCATGCAGGCGTGCCAGGCCCCACCAAGCCATGCAGCAAGGTGATGATGTAACAGGAGAGTGACACAAGGGAGAGCCAAGACAAGACACACGGAAAAACCAGGAACTAAAGTGGTGCAGGTGGCAGAACGCCTCTCTCCCACATTGGAGGTTCGCAGGATCGAATCCCAGTATGAAGACAGGAGGAGAAGGATGAGAAGAGAGGGCAGGAAACAGACACAGAGAATTGCCCAGTGAATGGACACAAACCAGCAAAAAGGGAGGGGGGGTGATGGATAAAAGTAAACAAATAAATAAATCTTTTAAAATATATATATATGATGGCCTGTATCCATCATTGCAATGTCATGCAGGACAATTCCCATGTCCCTTGGAATTTCAGGGGCTTAAATTCCTTTGTCATCATCTGTAAAGTAGGAGTCACTGGAGTATGTACCCCATAGGGGCACAGTGACGATGAAATGAGTTACTGCATGCGGAATGTCAGGAGATAAGTGCACATGAACTAAAAAATAAATTAAAAACACATTCTTCTGGGCAAACAGTCCATCGAATTCAGGTTCTCCAAGGTGGGGGTGGCATAAAAACAAAAAGAGAGATCAGGAGGAACCAGAAGTTTAGAAGGTGAGATAGGCCAGCTACCAGTTAGGTTTAATGCAATGGATGAAATGCAGGTGATAAACATGGCCATATTTGTCCCCAACATGTTACTATGAAAAGATGTACAGAAAGTTGAAAGAAGTGCATGGTGATCGCCCACATGCCCTAAATTATTCTACAGTTAACATCTTGCTGTATTTGCTCTATCGCATATTCATCCATCCATTCATCCATCCAGCCATCTATATGTTAGCATTTTTGCTAAAAAAATTTTTTAAGCTATTCGGCAGATTATTAACAGTGGCTACCTCTGGATGGTGGGAATACAGGTAAAATTAACTCTCCTCTATGATGTTTTGCATTTGTACAAATTTTGAAAAAATCACTGTGTCAGGTTTCATTAAAAAGTAGAATTATTTCCATTTTGGAATAAATGTATTATTAAAAGAGAAAATAATCTGCCAAAAGCCCTTGGCACTAGGAAACCCTCCATAAACATTATTTAGACCAGAATCCAGGCTCCTCTGTGGACTCTGTCCTTTTCTATCCGGTTCATCACTGGATTCTCATCAGCTGGGACAGTGCCTGGCACAAAGGAAAGCCAAGTAGTAGAACTATTTGTGGAATGAATGAATGGTTTTAATTATGATTATTTAGCAAGGTTAAAAAAAAAAAAAAAAAAAAAAAAAGGTGTGTTTGAGAGCTATAGGCTTGCAGGGGGAATGGGTTAGAATTTTGTTAGTGGATGATGTAGCATGCACCCCACACACACCTTCCCTTACAAAGGTGACCCCATGTGAGGCTCCCCTGCAATGAAGGTGGGCTGACCTGGCTCTCTCCCAGGAGCCCCAGGCCAGTACACAGTTGGCTCTTGGGAATTTCTCTCACATTCTTCACATGCCTGGCATACTTTAGGCATTTGTTTTTTATCTGAATAAATGGCAAGTCTGCAGCCTTGGTAGTTCTTCAGGAAACCAGCATAAATATTGTTATTTATCTCATTTACAATTTGCAGTCAAGTTCCCTTCCAGGCACCAGAATGGAATTTAAAACACTCAGTTAGAGTAAACCAGACTAATCAGAGGCAGCCTGCTTTTCTCCTGAAAACATCCTTTTAAGAAAAGCTTTAAGAGAAGAATGTCCTTTCTCCCCCCATACCCACCTCACACTTACAAAGTGATTTGTTTTGTGCTGTGTTGAAAAGGACCCCAGAGACCTGACTTCTACTGTTTCTTGTCTAAATGACTGTGCAACTTTGGGCAGGTTATTTAACCTCTCTGGTCCTCAGGAAAGGGGTGGCCTTAGACAGTTCTATCCATCTATAAAGGCTATGAGTCTACTTCTTGGGCCAGGCAAACAGACCAAATGTCAGGTGATAACTTGAAAGAGTGTTAGAGAAAGGGAAGGAGAGAGATGACAAATGCAATTGGAATCAGATGAATCTGGGCTTTTCTGAGTCACTGTGCACTCTTGGACAAATCTCCTTCTCCTTTTTAAGACATAAAAGAGTTTGAGACAGAATCTAAATACAGGAGTTACAAACAAAATCTGAACTGCTAAGGGGCGTCCTCAGGCTGGGTTTTTGATTTTCAGTCTTGCATGTGAATTCCTTCAGGGAGAACATCTCTCCAGTTTTCCACAAGCCCTTCCAGGCCCTAGTACTTCCCATTGAAGCCAGGAAAGTGTTGGATTCCTCTAGGCTCTTGGCTATGTTGCATAAAAGAATTTAAGAACATTCCAGTTTAGTTAGGCCAGTAAAAACAATTTATTGGGAAATGGGAGAAAAGAACAGAGCTTGCTAAGAAATGGAAGAGAAGGATGGTTGTAAGCACCGAGATTTGGTGCAGGCTCCTCTAGGCAGGGAGAGCGAATTTTGGCTTGTGTCATTACCTTTTAAGCTATTAATTATTCCTGCCCTTGCTAATGCTGAGGGGAGGGGCCCCAGCTGTTAATGGTTACCCCACCAATGGTGGGGGCCTATGGTGTAGGCCTGTTGGGAATATCCGGGGCCTCCAACTGGGACCTCAAGTTCGTGGTCAAGTTCTCAGTCAAGGTCTCGGTAGGGTCTCGCGGACATGTTGTCTGCTGGGCCAGCCGCCTTCCCCCTTGCACTATGCTAACCTGCCTCACCATTACCTGCTTGACCCTTGAAGGCGGTTGAGTTTCAGCTCTCTAAGAATTCCCTTCCATTTCTGATAACCCTATTAATATCAAGCAAAACGTGGGTTCTTCTGCCCGATGCACTTTATTAACTAATTTCTGAGACACCTGGGTTTCAAATAGAGAAAGTGTTTATTTGCTTGTGCAAAGCAACGGAGGTCAGTGGCCTTAGGGCCCCCAAATCTGCCTCCAGGAACTGCAGTAATCCTGATAGTTTTATAATATCCAGGCTTAGCAGTTTACACCCATGGTAATTGGGGTGAGGCTGGCACAGATTCTTTCATTAATAAACATTAAGGGCTGAACAGGAGGGGGGGCGGTGGGTACAAAACCGGGATGAGTCACAAGGTTATTACAATCACAAGACAATCATTATCAGAGATCAAGGCATCAGAGCATGGGGGTACAGAATGGGAGTCAGTTATAAGGTTTTTCTTGGGGATTTTAAACAGAGGAGGATGGAGTGGTTAACATTTCAATAGTGGTTAACAGTTCATATACAAGGGTAAGATCAATCTGGAATAATCAACCATAATAGCAGGTCTTAGTTAGAAATGACCATATACAAAGGTAAGATCTGCCTGGAATAATCATTGCAATGGCAGGTTTTTAGTTGGAAATGACCATATTCAAAGGGTGAGGTCAGTCTAGCCAGTTTCAGTAATTTCAGATATTAACTTTTGGCTATTTTATAATATACTGGAAGTGAAAAGGCATCTATATAATAGTTAAGTAATCATAATTATTTGTTAGTTAACCCTCAGTTATACTATCATTCATCAACTGGATGAGGAAGGGAAAGCTCACCTAAGCATCTGAAATGTTCTATGGCCCACCTTCTTCTCTTTGGGAAGTCTGTCTTGAGGCCAAGTCTCAAGGACTAAAACCGGAAAAGGGAGACTGGGAATCACCCCAAGGAAAATCCAGGCTAATTTGATCAGTTTTAGTTGGAATCAGCACAGAAGTAGCCTTAGACCTAACTGGGAGTGTCTTCTCTGATGGCAAACATCAGATGACACTGACAGGAATCCAGTTCAAATGAGGAAACCTGAATGGGCCAGGTCCAAAGGGGATGCTGCCCAGATGGATACAGTGGCCACCTTCGGAGGCCCTCCCAGGTGGGAGAGGAAGCTCACTCCGTGGAAAATCCCTCAGAGCCACTTGCCAACTGCTCTGGGGGCCCAGAACAGGGCAAGGCTAATTTCTGGTCTGAGTGGTTTTGGAAGGCCTCATGAATGAGGAGGCATTTGAAATAGACCTGCAGGCAGAGGAGAAGGAAGGTAGGCAACATGGTATGGGGCAAAGAGGACCCATGGGGCAAAGCACCAGCTCGCAGTAGCTGTGTGAACCAAGAATTCTCATCAGGTCTGGAGAGTCAGCTTCCCCACTACCTTTGCGGTTGTAAAAATTCTATTAGTTCTGTGTGCAAGAATTTGGCACATAATATACTTTACTCTGAATTGCAGGTAATGCAAAAAACGTCTGGGCTGGGTTGTGAGCGGGAACTCGAAAAGAAGGGTGCATATGTTGACAGTGATTATCTCTGGGAGCTCAAGTTTCAGGTGAGGTTTACTTTTTTCTTGATCCCATTCTATATCGGTTAAATTGTTTTTAATGAACACACGTTATTTATATAATGGTTAAAAAGCTATTTGTAAAGCAGAAAATGCTATTTGTGTTATTTTAAAGTAAAATTTTATTGAAGTATATCATTCATACATGAACATACATAAACAATAAGTATATAGGAAAAGTTGTGAACTTACAAATCAAACATGCATAACATCGTACAGGGCTCCCATACATCACTCCACCACCAACACCTTGCACTGTTGTGAAACATTTGTTACAAACTATGAATATTTGTGGGGTTTTTTAATACCTTAAAAAAGGTTGCAAAAATGTTCCAAGAATTCTCATTCACCTGTCACCCAGACTTACTCATTAATATTTTGCCACATTTGCCATATAAATATTTTTATATAAATATTTACATTTTTTTCTGAACCATTTGAGAGTAAGTTGCAGACATCATGCCCTTTGCCCCTAGTTATTTCAGCATCTATTTCTGAAGAACAAGGACAGTCTCTACAATAACCCAGTACAAAAATCAAAATCAGGGCGTTTACCATTGATACAATACTATTATCTAACATACAATTAGACTTTGCTAATTGTCTCAATATTGTTCCAAATGGCAGTCTTCCCAGGATTCAACCCAGGATCACGCATTGCTTTTAGTTGTCTTTTTACGCCTTTAATCTGCAACGATTTTTCTGCCTTTCATGACAGATATTTTTGGAAGAGTACTACTGTTATTCTATAGCATGTTTCCTCACGATTTAGATTTAATTAATTTTATGCATCGCTGACAGGATGGTGATGCTTTGTCCCTCTCAGTGCATCACAGCAGGAGATGTTGACTACTTGGTTAAGGCCGTGTCCTCTGAGTTTCTCTACCATAGAATCACTGTTTCCTCCTTTTGATTACCAAGTTATTTATGGCTATTTATGTAGAAGACTTCGAATGTTCTTTAAATTTTACGAGACAAAACGCGAGTCTTGGATACCTATTTCTTGCTGAAGAGATCTAGCAACGTGCCTTTTGACAGTGCCTTTGTCAATCAAGTTTCGTGAAAATGAACTTCCCGGAAGGGCTGGGACGGCCGTGCCACATGGCATTAAGGGAACTGTAGTCTTCCTGGGTGCTCCCATCTAGGCCCAGCCCAGTGGGCTCCCCGAGAAAGAGCCAGAAGGCGAAAAGGGAGGGCGAAGAGGGGGCCGGCGGCGGCGCGGCGGGCCCTGGGTCTTGTAGGCCGCAGGGCGCGCTCCTGCCCTGTGGCTCCGCGGCCCGCGCAGGAGAACTGGACTACCATACCCGATAGGCCACGCGCGCGGGGCCGGGGAAGCTGGCCTGGGCCTCGAACAAATCAAATCGAAGGAAAGAAACTGCCGGCTTTCAAAATCCTCCTCCTCCGCCATCATCCGCCGCGGTGCGGGCAGCAGGTGGTGTCTGCGCCGTGAGGGGCGAGAAGCGCCGGGAGAGCGGACGGACGAGCAGGCTGGGCATCGAGGCCGCTGGGCCCGCAGGCGGCGACCCTGACCTGACCTGACCGGGACCCTAAACCGGTCCCCGCCCCGCCGGGCGGAAGCGCGCGTTCGGGTCGCCCCACGCGGCGGCGCCGCCTCTGTTTACGGTAGGGCCGGTGTCTCTTCCCTTTGCCCGTCACCGTCAGGGGCGGGGCGGCCCCCGAGCGCCTTCTGCGCGCCCCCTCGGCCATCTACCCCGCGCCTGGCGCGGGGGTGGGGTCGGGGCGACGGGAAGCGTCGGCGCCTTTCACAAATGGGGAAACCGAGGCTCAAGGAGGACGTCAGATTCGCCGGAGCCGCCCAGTCCCCAGCTGCCGGCTGCAGCGGCAGCGGCTCGTGTGGTCATCGGTGGCCCCTGGCGGCGGGGCGAGGCCGCCGGGAACTCGGGCTGGGGCTCCCGCGCTGCCCGCCTGTCATTTACGGGCTGCACTCGCGCGTCGCTCTCGGGTCACCGCCTCCCCGTGTGCCCACGCCCTGCGGAGGGCTTGGGCTGGCGCCGCGGCCCCGGGGGATCGGCGTGGGCCGCTGCTAGCGCTCGGCTCCTGAGGAAGTCTCCCATGCTGTGCCGAGGAGGAGGACCGTCCTGGCTCGGCCGCTGACCCCTTGCCGACCTGGGACATAGCGCTTTCTCCCTGTGTGCTTGGTTTCGTGGTCTTTAGAATGAATTGGGGCGGGGGGGTGGGTGTGTGGTGGGGGTTAGTCTGGGTTGAGGAGTGGGTCCGCTTCCAGCTGAGAAGCTCCATCTGGAGGCCCCACCACCACTTTTGAAGCCTCAAATTGCCCCACTCCAGAACTGCAAGAGGTGGTGGGGTTTTAGGTGAGTTTTTATTCACTTTCACCCCTTCGTTCGTTGAGCACCTTCTCAGTGCCAGGCCTTGTGCTCCTGGTAGAGTAATCCTGTCAAAACCCTGCCCAGATCACTCCAGTTGCTCAGATGGTTCTCCTCGGCTAGAAAGCCTCCAGTGGGCCTCTTTGTCATTCAGAGTCAAAGCCACAGTCCTTAAAATGGCTTTTGTGACCCCACCTCCTTGGCTTTCTGTTCTTTCTTACCTCTTTTCTCTGGCCTCCCTGCAGTTCTCCAACCACCCCCCTTCCCTGCAAGAGCCTTTCCTTTTGCTGTCCCCTTTGCGGGAATGTTCTTCCGCCAGGTAGCTGCCTGCTGCAGTCACTGATCGCTTCAGGTCTTCATTTGTTGTCTCGTTCCTAATAATACCTTCTCTAAACATTCTGCTTTAAATTGCAACCCCTCAAAAAACTCTCTTTACCCTCTTCCCCATTGCTTTTTTTAAATCACCGACTAACATACTATCTTACTTGAAAGATATGTTTCATGAGACCAGGATCGTTGTCTCTTATTCTCTGCTGTACCCCTGTACCTGGAAAAATGTCCAGCAAACTCAGATGTTTGTTAAATGAGTGGATGCTTATACCAAGAGATTAAGTCATGCTTCTTGATAAAGGCAGACATGAACAAACCAGGCTTAGAAGGATTACAATAAAGAGAAAGGGGTGGGTAGTTGGTTGTTGGAGCCCAGAAAAGGCCTAGGGGAGTGGGAGGCTGGGGGGGCTATCATAAGCTGTGCCTGGAGGATGAGTGGATTGGGGGAGGAGGCATTCTGAGGAAAAGGTGACGCGGTGGGCACCTCCTACTTCTGTCCCCAGTGTCGGCTGTCTTCCTTGGTCTCCCCTGATTACCTGAAGTGGTGTTGTGGAATTGGCCTTTCTGCTGGTCTGCTGAGCTCCAGGTGAGAAGCTCCTTTTCTCCAGCGCCTCTCTCCCTGACCTATTGTGATGGAGGCTGTTGTGATGTAGAGACCTGTGGTTTCCTAGGAACACTGAGGTCTGGCCACCATGGGCTGCAAGGTGGAAACCAGCCGTGCAGTGGGCAGACCCCTGTGCCATCCTCAGAGTCATGCCATCGTGGGTGGTGAGGCATGCCCTGGCATGGATGACCTGGACCCCGTAGCCATCTGTGTCCTGTCTGAGGAATGGGACCCTCAGACAGAGAGCAGCCAAGATGATCACGCAGGTGTGTGCTTGAGGCTGACTCTGCAGTCACTGGTCTCTCGGACCTGGCTGCCATTCACTGGGGGCCCAAGAAATGGGCAAACCACAGGGCTTTGCTCGGTCCTCCTAGCTGGAGCAGCTGGGCAGTAACTCGGTAGACGCTCAAACATGGTGTTTCTACTTCTCTGCTACCTCTGTCACTTTTTTTTTTTTTTTTTAAGATTTATTTATTTACTTTATCCATTTTAACCCCCCCCTTCCTCATTTGCTGTTTTGTGTCCATTCGCTGGGCAATTCTCTGTGTCTGTTTCCTGCCATCTCTTCTCATCCTCCTCCTCCAGTCTTCACCAGGTTTCGATCCTGGAGACCTCCGATGTAGGAGAGATGTGTTCTGCCACCTGTGCCACCTTGGTTCCTGGCTTTTGGAGCTTTCGGAGAATCTCGTCTTGACTCTCCCCTGCATCTCTCTCCTGTTACGTCATCATCTTGCTGCATGGCTCCCGGGGCCTGGCGGATCACCAGCACATAGAGCCTGGCAGCTCATGCGCTTTCTATATATATATATATATTTTATTTTACCGGGAGGTCCCAGGGCTCGAACCCAGGTCCCTCCATATGGCAGACGGACGCCCAACCATTTGAGCCACATCCGCCCCCCTCCGTCACTTTTCTAGAGCTGTTCCTTCCCTAGTGCTGTATTCATTCCCCCCAGTGCTTTAGCTCTTGGGGTCTTAATAGCAGCGGAAAGTGAGATCAGACCCCTGAGGTGGCTGATAGCCCATCCTGCCCCTCCCCAGCCAGGGAGCCCCAGAAGACTCTTCCCTCTTTTTTTTTTTTTTTTTTTCAGGAGGTACCAGGGATTGAACCTGGGACCTCGTACATGGGAAGCAGGAGCTCAGACCACTGAGCTACAACTGCTCCCAAGACTCTTCCCTCTTAATGCTTCTTCCGTCTCCTCAGTTTGCAGATCTCCAGGGGACTCCACCAACATGGCCTCTGAAGACATTGCCAAGCTGGCGGAGTCACTGGCCAAAACCCAGGTGGCTGGAGGACAGCTGAGTTTCAAGGGCAAGAGCCTCAAACTCAACACTGCAGAAGATGGTGAGTGCCTGGGCCGGCTGGCCCAGGGAAGGAAAGAGAGTGTGGGAATGGATGCTTAACTCTTCCTTGTTGTCAGGTGCTTGTAGCTACAGCATCTCTGTTATGCATCCATTAGTCCTGTTGTATGGAAGAGGCTTGAAAGATGTTAGTGATTTGCCCGTGAGCAGGCGCGTGCTGCCCTGCTAGCTGCGTGCTTGCAGTGGACATCCCTGTTAGTGACAGCTCGGGCTGCCCCATGGGCAGGGCCTCTTTACCTCTCAGAGGGAGGGATGCTAGGTACTGAGCACAGTTTGTGGTAGTCCCAAGATCTAGCCCCTGACTTTTTTTTTTTTTTTTTTTAAGATTTTATTTATTTATTCATTTATCCCCCCCTTGCTGCTCGTGCTCGCTGGGTCAGCCAACCACGCCTTGCGGGCGGGCTTGCCTTCACCAGGAGGCCCCGGGAACCGAACCCGGGGCCTCCCATATGGTAAACGGGAGCCCCACTGATTGAGCCACAGCCGCTTCCCTAGCCCCTGACTTCTGACTTCCACCGGTCCCCCCATTCACTCCCTGGGAGTATCCACCACCTTCCCCAGAGCTGTGGTCCTCGTGGAGCTGGAAACAGACAGCGGCCCGGGCCCTCCTGGGAAGTTCTGGTTCATGCTCCCAGATGCCCTAAGGGACGCACGGCTGTCCCTGTCTATATGCTGGGCACTGGAACCGCAGAGCATGCAGACCCTGTCTTTCTATCCTGGCAAGGCATGGCTGGCACTGACCAAACCTGAATTCCCTGGTGCCTCGAAGTGAGGGCGCTGATGTCAGTGCTCGTAAGGCCTCTCGGGTTTCTGGCTCAACCAAGGAAACTGGTCTGGACTTGCCTGGTTTTCCCAGTGAGCAGGCAGGCTTGCTCACCTCCCCTGGGTCAGAGTCCTTGGGTTGCTAGGAGTGTGGTGATGCACGTTACATTCCTAACGTCTCTATGGGGCTTAACATTTACCCAGTGTTTCCCCATGCTTTTATCACTTTTGATTCTCTCATCATCGCTGTGGGAGGTGGGTGGAAGTGCTGTTTTATAAATGAGGAAAAAAGACTTGAGAGACTTAAGTAACTTGCCCAAGGTCCCACAGCTGGTGAATAGCAGAGGCAGGATTTTCATGTGGGTCCTGTGCTGCTGAGTGCACATTGAGCTCGGTTCAGTAACCATGGACTTGCTATTAAATGCCATCTGTTGACTCTGTGTCAGGCAGGGTGTTAGGGGCCATACAAAGAGTGTGTCTGTATCCTCACAAAGGCCCTTGCGGCAGGTTTCATCTCCAATTTGCGGATAGGCAAACTGAAGCTCAAAGAAGTGATCTGACTTGTCTGAGGGCACAGCTGTAAGTGGTGAAGCTGGGATTAGGACTTGTTTGTCTGGCTCAGAACTCTCCACTTCACCAGCACAGGCTGGACATGGTACCTCCTTTCAGAGGTCACCAGGAGTGCCCAGATAGCCCTCAACCTGGAAAGGGAATGGGGGTACTCAGCTGTGGGAGATCAAGCACATGGCAGGGCACAGTGGTGGCCCACTCATCTTTCCCCTCTCTTCCAGGCCTTGTCTCTGTAGCCTTGAGCTGCTCCGTGGGCCTAGCGTCTTGGGCGCCTTTTTCCATGCCTCCATGTGGCCTCCTTCCATCTCTGAGGCTTTTTTTTTTTTTCCCTGTGTGTGTCTTGTTTCCAGTCCTCCATTTATAAAGGACTCCAGCAAGAGTACCAAGATCCACCTGGGTCACATCTCACTGAAGCAATCCAATCAAAGGGTCCCACACCCACAGGAATGGATTAGCTTCAAGAACATGATCTTTTCTGGGATCCACCAAAAGCTTCAAACTGTCACAAATAGGGTGGGTTTGGAAAAAGGAAATTGTCAGGATCCCATAGGCCCTGGGATGCCGTGATGAGGAGCTTGGGGCTCATTGTGGGCCCAGAAGGGACCTCCACACTGATCTTGGCTGGTAGTGAGCTGGGGGGTTTCAGGAGGGCAAGTTCCTGTGTGAAGAGGTCACGAAGCTCAGGATGGGCATGGCACCCTGTTCTTCATTAAGTCATGGAAAGACCAAAGAGACTTTCTGCTTTACCTGGCTGAGTAACAATCACCTGGAATTTGTTAGTCTGTGATGTGGTAGAGGCTGAAAAGAGAAATTCCTGCTGGACAGCCTTGTAGCAATTAATTGTTCAGGGATGACTAGGGCCCATCCTTAATCTATTATATAAGTCACAGAGTCTTTATGCATAACACCATTTGGAATGAAAATCAAAGGAGAGAAGCAAAGCCACCTGTGACCCTATTGCTCTCCTGTCCCTGTTCTTCCCATTTTAGTGTATTTCCTTCCAGGCTTGGTCTGTGCTTGTGACCACTCCCAGGCTGAAATTGTAGGAAACACGGTACTTGTGCATCTGTGTGCCTAGGTCACCTGTATGACTTAGGTCTTCCCTTGGGAAGCATAAGCATTCCCTTGAGCAGCCAGCCACACTCCTTGTTCACCTGACCAGTACTCACAGGTTCAGTGGGGCTCCCTTTAAGCTTAGGTTTCCCAAGGGGTTGAGAGATCATCCCAGTCTTGCCCTGGATACCAGCAGCAAAGGAGACCTGTGTAGCTGGGAACCTGGAGTTGCAGGTCCAGAGTAGCCCCCAGGGCAGAGTGGTTGGGGGAGGTTTGGGGGCTTCTCTGTCAGCATGAGGGGCTCATAAAGTACTTGGTTGTGCACAGAAAACAAGGGTGTTGAGAGGAGCATGTAGATTCACTTCTGGGAAATAAGTCTGAAGCCTGGCTGTGCCATTTCCCACACCTCCTGGGCTGAGTTGCTTCATTCCTTGAAGCCTCAGTTTGTCCTAGAAAATGAGGAGACTCACACCTGCCCAGCCTTCTTTGTTGTGAGATGAAAATTGGGAAAGGAGGTACCAGTCACCACTTTTAGGCATTTACCACCCCCGCCTCTGCCATGTCTCTTGACTCGGTTGTAACGTAGACATAACAGTGACTCCCTTATGAGGTTGTGCTGGGGGATGTGAGTTAATATATAATATAGATGAAGTGCTTTTCAGCTGTAGATTATGTTGCTCTTGGCATTGTGTGCTCATCTCTGGCAGACTCCAGGCCTTCCCTCCTGGAGCTCAGGCCTACAGAGGAGGGTGGCATTAACAAAGTCACCATATGATAACAGAGTATCATTTAACAAGCCTTAAGGCTGTAGCCGTGACACAGGCCACACATGAGAGATGCGGGGGCTGCAAAACCTGTGGGGCAGAGGTCTGACCCGCTTAGGGAGGTTGGGCAAGGGTTTCTGAGGAAGACGCTGCCGCAGAGGGTGTTCCAGGCAGGGCCGCGTGTGCAGAAGCACCCAGCCCGGAGCTGTCGCCTTTTTTCCTTTTTCAACTTTTAAATTTGAGACACTGTCAAACTTACACACACACACACACACACACACCAGATACCCAGATCACCAATTTTAACATTTTGCCACATTTGCCATATTCTCTTATCTGTCAGTTCAATTTCTGAACACTTGAGTGTAGGTTGTCTACATCATACACCTTGAACACTTAATATCCACATGTACATTTCCTAAGAACAATGGTATTCACTTATATAACCATCTTAAGTGCAGTTATCAAGTTCAAGAAGTTAAACATTGATATGAAGCTTACAGTCTATATTCCAGTTTTTCCGTATGTCCCAATAATGTCCCTTTGAGCCTTTTTCTTGCTAGATCCCATCTAGGATCATATATTGCATTTAATTATCATTATCTCTTTAGTTGTTTTTTTTTTTAATTGTGGTAACATGTATTCAATCTAAACTTTCCCATCTCATCCACTCTCAAGCATACTGTACCATTCAGTGGGATCAATCACATTCACAATACTGTGGCACCCTCACCCCCTTCCATTACTAAAAATTTCCCATCTCCCCAAACAGAAACCCTACAGTCATTACGCATTGACTCCCCATTCCCTCAGCCTCGGATGCTGGCAGCCTGGACTCTAATTTCTGTTTCTGTGAGCTTGCATATTATCTGATATTTTCTTTGTATGTAATCTATTGTCTGTTGTCCTTCATCTTGCAGAGCTTTCTTTAGCATCTCTCTCATTTTTTTTTTAAGGAGATACCAGGAATTGAACCTGGGACCTCGTACTTGGAAAGCAGGCAGTCCCTCAACCACTGAGCTACATCTGCTCCCCTCTTTAGCATCTCTTGTTAGGGCCAAGAGATGGGTCAGACTCCTCAGCTTTTGTTTACCTGGGAATGTCTTAAACTCTCCCTCATCTTTGAAAGACAGTTTTACTGGATATTGAATTCTTGGGACAATTTTTTACTTTCAGCACTTTAAATACATCATCCCACTGTCTGCTTGCCTCCATATTTGCCAGTGTGAAATTGGCACTTAATCTTATTAAAGGCTCCCTTATATGTGACAAATTGCTTCTCTCTTGTAGCTTTTAGAATTCTCTCTTTATTTCTGGCATTTGACAGTTTGATTTAATTTAATTTGCCACAAGGTGGGTCTTTTTGGGTTTATCCTGTTTGGAGTTTTTTGAGTATCTTCGATGGGTGTATTCATGGCTTTCCTTAAACTTGGGAAGTTTTTTTTTTTTTTTTTTTTTTTACCCTGTGATTCCATATATGTCAAGTTAAAAAACAGGCAGGCTAATCTCTGCTTTTAGAGGTCAGCAGGGTGCCAGTGATCTCGGGAGGGGTTGCCAACAAGGCCCAAGGGGATTTCCGGGGGCCTAGTCACGGTCTGCTTCTCTGTCTGGAGCTGCTTGCATGTTGGGTTCATGTCTTAAAGATGTGCTGAAATCTCTGTGTACATTTTGTAAGCCATTATTTTTTTAATATCTCTCTGCCCCTTTCTCTCTTCTCCTCCCGTGACTCCCATAATACATTTATTGGTACACTTGATAGTGTACCCCACAGGGTCCTCAGGCTCTGTTCTCTTTTCTTTATTCTTCTTTCTGCTCCTTAGGCCGGGCAATTTCAGCTGTCTTCTCTTCAAGTTCACTGATTCTTTATTCAACCAGCTTCAATCTGCTAGCCTGTGTGTGCCTGCTTTCTTGACCTCTCTAGTGAATGTTAAATTTCTTTTACTGTCATCTTCAGCTTTGTTTGGTTCCTTTTCATAATTTTCCATCTCTGTATTGATATTCTCTTTGTATTCATGTATCATTTTCCTGGGTTCCATTAGTTCTTTGTTCGTGTTTTCTGTTTCCATTAGCTCTTTCAGCATTATTTAGGACCATTTTTTAAAAGCCTTTGTCTGGAATGTCCCAAGTTCGGTCCTCATTGATAGCTTCTAAAGCTTTAATCTTTTCATCTGCCTGAGCCATTGCTTCCTGTTTCTTTGTATGTTTTGTAATCTTTTTTTGAAATCTGGACATTTTGATATTTTAGTGTATTGTCAATGATTTAGACTTTGAGATGTCTGTTCCTTAAGCTTGCATCCAGCTCGAATGGAAGGACATAAAAAAATAAATAAAGAAAGAAGGAAATAAAGAAAACACCTTTTCCCGTCTTTGCAGATTGACCTGTAGGAGTGCTCTCCTTCAGGGCTTATCCATCCAATGAGTTTAGAGAATAGCTCCAGGCCAAAGCATAGGGGCTGCCCTGATCCTTTCTGCATATGCCTTTTGTCTTGGGCATGAGTGGCCCTAGGAATTCTCCTATTACACAAAAATGCCCCCTCTTCCCTAGGAAACAGTTTCCTCCCTGTCCTGGGCACTGCACTGTGTGTCCTACACCCAGCAATCCCTTGCCCCAGGCAGCACTTGACTGCTCTCCCACAGCCTTCTATAGGAGAGCTTGGTGAGCCATCTTCTATACACAGGACACGTTCTGGGACGGGGATTCCCTCAGGCTACCACTAGTCAGACTGGGCCAGACATACATGCTCCTAGTATGTACACAAGGATTACTCTGCTCCCTTCAGAACTAGGACCAGGGACCCACATTTTGTGCATCCCTTGTGTTTTAACACCCAGTACAGGGGAATTGTCTGCGAAGCTGTGTCCCCTGCTAGATGGTGAGCCTGTGTAATCCTCCTTTGTAAGCCAGGGTCTGGCACATGGGGTAACTATGGGCATGTGTGAATGATGAGCTGGTTGCTCAGCTCTCCTGCCTCGGGTCTAAGTCTCTGTTCTTTGGTCCTGGGCAGCTAAAGAGGTGATAAAAGAGATTGAAGAATTTGATGGCTTAGAGGCTCTGCGCCTGGAGGGCAACACGGTGGGTGTGGAAGCAGCCAAGGTCATCGCCAAGGCCCTGGAGAAGAAATTGGAGTTGAAGGTAAGATCTTCAGGGTGGGCGGACCAGACTAGCTGGGGACAAGCTTCAGCCCACACCGCTGCCATCCCGGCCTGTGTCCAGCTCCTTTCCAAGTCCCTGCCTTGTTCGCAGTCACCATGAATGGCTCCTCTTCCTCTGTCTTTGCTGCATGGTGTGCCCATTTGGGTCCTCTGGGAAGCAGACACTAATGGGGCTGGGGTAGGGAGCAGAACTCAGGATGCACATCTGATGCCTCTGAGAAGGGAAGGAGGCGAGCCTTGGCCTATGCTGCAGTTCTGACAGACTCAGCCTGCCCAGCAGGGAGCTCCGGAGCAAAGCTCGCCCTTTGCAGAAGCCTCCCGTTGCCAGACTCTGCCATGAGCTGTGGGCTGCCCAGGAAGAATGTGGCTGCAGCTCGAGTGCTGTGGCCGATTGGGTAGGTGCTGCCGCTGGTGGCTGCCAGCTCCCTGCACTCTTGCAGCTGCCTGGCACCTTCTTTCTTGGAGATGAGTTCCAAATGGTGACCCTCCATGGCTGACACCAAGGGTGATTCAGAGTCCTCTCTCCCAGCAAGTCCCAAAGTGGTTCCACTGAACGCCAGTCCTTCAAGATGCCCTGTGAGAAAAGGGTCATGTTCAAAATGTCGGGTTGGGAAGCGGATGTGGCTCAATCGATAGGGCTCCCGTTTACCATATGGGAGGCCCCGGGTTCGATTCCCCGGGGCCTCCTGGTGAAGGCAAGCCAGCCCGCGCGGCGCGGTGAGCTGACGCAGCAGGACGACCCAACAAAGGGAGACAAGGAGACACAGAAAAACACACAGCAAGCACAAGCAGCAAGGGGGGATAAATAAATAAATAAAATCTTAAAAAAAAAAAA
Source organism: Tolypeutes matacus (assembly GCA_026826555.1). Taxonomy (NCBI): domain Eukaryota; kingdom Metazoa; phylum Chordata; class Mammalia; order Cingulata; family Chlamyphoridae; genus Tolypeutes; species Tolypeutes matacus. Next base: position 4,430,266 of record JAKSZT010054301.1, on the reverse strand, counting down.
AAAAAAAAAGTCTGGGGTGGGTGTCACCAGATTTCCCCTTCCCCTGGGATTCCCAGTGTACATTAGCAAATCAAGGTCTCTGAGAGGCATGTGGGAAAGAGAACTTTCTCCACTTTCTCCACATAGTAAGCATTCCTCTTACTATGCATGGTCCAGGTTTGTGCTGGGCTCTTCTGCCTGGGTCGTTTAATCACAGCCACCCAGGTAAGAGGAACTGGGTCTCCATTTTACAGGTTAAGGGAACTGAGGCTCAGAGGGCCTGATCCTAATGCCAGTAAGTGGCCGAGCCATGTTTCCCACTCTCAAGCCCAGTGACTTTGCCAAGGTATTTTCTGAAGGGGACTAACACAGGGGTGTGGACCAGGAGAGGAAACGGTGCATCTGCCCTGGGAGGGCCCTTACCCATGAACTTGGGGAAGAAACATGTTTTAAGGGAGTTTATGGAGTGGCCCTTGATGTCCATTTCCTCAGAAAGATCATGGTCGGGTTAACAGCCAAGGCTGTGATTGTTTCTGCTCACCAGTCCTGGGTCGACCCTTCCCCTGAGCATAAGCTGGGATGTTTTAAAAAAAAAAAAAACTACCCCTCCCCATGGGGGAGACATGGCCTGGGCCTGTCAGCCCAGGACACAGGGCAGGACCTCTGGTGCGGCCTTGTGCCAGGCTCAGCTCCGAGCCTGGGCTCCTCGGTGGTGTGGAGCTCTTCCTTCTCCCTCAGAGGTGGCCGTGAGGGCCTGAGGCGGGCTCGGGTGGTGAGAGGCTTTGGCCAGTGGTAGTGCTGTGTGTGGTAGTTACTGTCACCCGACAGACCTGGCACCTGGAGTGGCCCACCCTGGGCCTGCCTCTGCGCTCTTGGAAAGGAGCCCGGGGCACGCGCGAGCTGCCTTTGATTGTGGCCCCTTGTGTTCTGGATGTGCTACTGGTGCAAGACAGAATGTTCTCTCCCTTTGTTGTAACATGTACACGAGTGCGGTCTTGACAGGTGAGAAACCTGAGGCCCTCGAGGAGAAATAACTCGTCTGGTTAAATGTCTTGTAAGGAGTGGGCTGGGGTTGGTGCCCATCTGGGAGCACACGCTCTTACCTGCTTGCTGCTGGCTTACAGATCATCGCAGCCTAAAGCGACATTTCAGAGGTAGGCTTCAGGGGCGAAGAGGGGAAGGAGCAGGCTCAGGTCAGCAAGGGCAAGTTCCAGGGGGGAATTGGCACCCAGGCTTTGCGACCCTTCAGCCCATGGGTCTGGAAGGCTTCCAGGTGAGATGCCAGTATCTGTTACAAGGGACTCTGGTGTTCAGGCCGGGGCACCTCTTCCTGGCACTAGGCCCCTTGGGCTGGTGGGAGAGCAGCACGCTGAGGCCCCAGGTCTGTTAGATTGATTTCCTTTATAGGAAAACATGCAAATTCTTTTAGAAAAACCAACTTCCTTAAGGTTGCATTTAGTTGTTGAATTTTAGGAACTTCAGAAGCAAGTGGCTTCCCTTTGTTCCATCCTTCCCAGGTCTGGCTCTGAGAAGGCTGGAGCTGCCAGAGTCTTCTATTCCCAGGGTGGAGAGAGGCTTTGCCTGGAGACCACACTTAGCTGGCCAGTGTGGCACAGGGTCCCTCTCGTGGCCACCACCTTTTAACATTATTTACCTGATGTTTTCTTACAATCAGATCACTTTCAAATAATTTAATTTAAAAGCAAACAAGGTCACGTCTATAAATGGAAAGGAAATATTCCTTATCATAAATACAAAGTGACTGAAAACAAAGGGAATAAAGTAGTGTTGCTCTCTGGTTTGACACTGTTGCCACCTAAAGGCGCTGAGCCAAGGCCTTTTCTCCTTTGTTAAAAAGGCAGGTAAGCAAGAAGTGGAGAGGCTCCTGGAGGTGGTCAGGGGGCTGAGGAGGGACTGGAAAATGAAAGAGACAGTCACTTCCCCTCTGGCGGATACAATATTGTTGATCTTTGTGTTCCCCTATCACCCAAGATCATGTCATGTCCCTACCGCCCACCCCTGTGGAACCCTGGTATTGGGAAGCTCTGGTCCAGGAGCCTGGTCTCTTGGTACTGGTTCTGCCTCTGCCTTGCCATGGCGCCTGGGCCAGGCCCGTCTCTCTGAGCCTGATTCCTGCCATGCTGAGTCGCTACCATCCCAGGTCCCAGCTTTGGGGCCTGCTTGACTTGAGGACGGGCCTCCAGGTCCCACCAGCTTTAGCCAGAGCTAGTCCAGCTTTTCTCCGACGGAGCCCAAGCTGAGAAATCTGCGACACTTGATGTTTCCAAGCCCACAAGGCTGGTGTGCTGTCGCTAGGCTGCAGGCCACCTCTAGGAGTCTCTGGCTAACCTTTTTTTCCTTCTTCCAAAGCGATGCCACTGGAGCGACATGTTCACGGGGAGACTGAGGTCCGAGATCCCGCCAGCCCTGGTAAGTGAACGAGGCAGATGCCCTCGTCCCCCAGGCCGAGGGCCCCCTTGGGACTTCCCAGGATGTTTCTTGCTCCTTGTTTTTTCTGGAGACTAAGATAAGCCCCGTGAGGCCTGCTGGAATGGAGGAAGGTAGGCAAGCATGGCATCTGTCCTGTGTCCTGATGGGACGGGGAGGGCACAGCTGGGGTGGAGTGGAGGACTCAAGGACCCCATGAGACTTGAAGGCCCAGGCAGGGGGAAGGACCATGGAGACTCAGGACTCCCAGAGCTCGTTCCCAAGCTGTGTGGCTTCATTGCACTTGGCTCTCATCTGCCGCACGGCCTCCTCCCTTTGCCTGGCGCCCACCTTTCCTGTGCCCTGGGGTTTCTGCTCCCTCACAAGCTCCATCTGCACATAGCCTGTGGGGCTGCCTGCATCTTCCTCTGGACCCTCTCTTCTCCATATCACTCTTATTGCTTTGGTTCTCCTTATTGGTGGCGTTCCTCTGCCGCAGTTTTTCCCTCCCCATTCCTGGGGCTCAGATGGCTTGGGCCAAGCTCCTGGCTCCTCAGTGCATGTGTGTGTGCGCACATGTGTGTGGGAAGGGGACAGGAGGGGACGTCACACAGAACAGAACATGACCTGCCTAGGGCCGAAGGGCAGTGGGTGGGGCCTGGCACGTGGCAGGCCCCCGGTGCTATGGGTTCTTGGGCATCATTAGCCTCGTCACTGAGTCCCTCGCCCTGCTCTTGCTGGGCCGCCAGGACTGGGGCGCCAGAGATGCCCATGCACCAGCCTCACCGCTAAAGAGTCCCCAGGCCGGCGAACAACTCGGGGTCATCTGGGCTCCCAGGTGTTGTGATGGGGGCCCTGCAGGCAGGCTCTTTGGGTGGAGGATGGAGGAAACCCCTGAGAGGTGGCGATGTTAGCACCCAGCCTCGATTGGTGAGCAAGAGGCACATGCGGCTTGGGTTTTGAACACAGTTGGGCAGCTTCACTTGGGTGCCTGTAAGTGAAAAGGCTTTGAGTTAGAAAAGGGGTGATGAGTACGTAACTTGTGGAGTACTGGTTGTTGAAGTCTAAGTTTTGAATTTTAGCATTGAATTTCTTCAGGCTCCTTATTACCAGTGATGAGAATGAGTCTTTGAGACGGGGCCAGGAATGGTATGAAATGCAGAGGCGCTAGAGCGGGCACAGAGCGTTTGAGCAGCTGTGACTGCCGGGCAAAGCAGGGCCAGGTCACCAGGGCTGGGCTTGGTCTGGCGGGCAGTGGAGAGCCAGTGTCTGTCTCCTTCCTTGGTTTATCCACCAATGGGGGAGGATGGTCCTTGGCCTAGGGAGGGCAGGTGCCTCCCCTCCCCTGCTCTTCCCACCACAAGCCACCTTTTCCATACGTGCGTGGCCCTGTTCCTGCCCACAGTCCCTGGCAGAGCCTCTTTCCTGACCGCTCCTCTGGGGGTGGGGGAGGAGTCGTGGGCAGCCCCAGCCTTGCATCTTCTCAGGAGAGCTAGGCATTTTCCCCTACATCTGCTCCTGGGCTGGGCTTGGAGAAGGGCACCCTCTCCTGCCCAGTCCCCACCACAGACCTTGGAGGCATTTGCAGCATCTCCCTCCTCCTGCACATCCTGTGAGCCACCGGCCTATGCCGGTTTCACTGCTCTGTGTCTAGGCCACTTGCATCCCTCCGACGGCTGCTGCCCAGTTGGCACCTCCCATTGCCTGGGTGTCTGGATTGCTGCATCTCACCCTGGGGTGGGCGCTCCGCCTCCAGCCTCTCCACGCCTGTCGGGTGTCCCCCTTCAGGTTCAGGGGAAGGTTTCTTTCAGATTCTTCTCCCACATTAAAGTCAAAGCCCATTGCTCTCAGGCTCAAGTTCCCAATTCTTGGCCTGGCATTCAAGGCTCTTGCCTGCTTTGACCCCTCCCTTCCAGCCAAACCCCACACCTCAGCCACTCCTGGATCTCCTGAGTGCTTGCTCCCAGGCACACTGCCTGCTGTCTCATTCTTATGTCTCTCTTTACATGTCTTTGCTGCTGCCTGGAATTGCTTCATGTTTGGCCAGCTTTCATCCAGACTGAGTTCAAATGCCACCTCCTTCGGGAAGCCTTCCTGACGCCCCCACCCCCAGGTCCCCAACTGAGTTAGACACCTCTGCAGGGTTTCCCCATCCAGGTCTGTAATACCGACAACTCTACTGAAATGGTCGGTGTCTTTGCTGTCCCCCACTAGCCTGGGTGTCCCCTGAGGCCAGGGCCCTGGACCTGGCACGGAAGTAGCACCTGAAAGGTGTCTGTGAAGCTGACGTGAACTCCCTCTGTGCCCAGATCTCACTAGGGGAGGGAATCATCGCAGCTGGTGCCCAGCTGGTGGAACTGGACCTGAGTGACAATGCATTTGGGCCTGATGGCGTGCGAGGCTTCGAGGCCCTGCTCAAGAGCTCAGCCTGCTTCACCCTACACGAGCTCAAGCTCAACAACTGTGGCATGGGCGTCGGCGGCGGCAAGGTGGGTGCTTGGCCTCTCTCCTCTCCACCCCATAGCCCGCACCCTGTCTCCTGCTATATTTGCTTCTGCCTGAAACCTGCCTGAAGCACGTGCTCCAGGACCTCTCCTGGGGCCCTTGGCTCCCCACTGTCTGGGATGGTCAGCTGGCCAGCGTTTCTTTTCAAAGAGAAAAGCCTCAGAGGCTCACAGCCAGTGGGGAGAGGAGATGGAGTCAGTGAGTGGGGCTGTCAAACAACCATCCACAGTTCTCGTGTCGCCTTGGCAACACGGAGACAGTCCCGCTTCTGCAATTTGCCCTGCTGGCCCTGCAAACCACAGGACTTGCGTGTGCATGGCAGAAACCTGAAGGCTGCCGCTCGGCGAGGATGGTCACGGGCCAGGGCCTTGCCCTGGGTGCCTCCCCCACCCCTGGGTCCTGTCAGCAAGTTGGGCTGGGCACCGTAGAAAGGAGCCTCTTTTCTTCCCAGAACCTGCGCCCAGAGCTGCCAGCCCCGACCATTGTTACTCTCTTCTAGGTCCATCCTGGCTCCTTTAGCCCCAGAATTGTGAAATACTGAGTCCCCCCCACCCCAAGTCACTGCTCAGCAAGAGAGAACAGGGTAGCTGGGGCCACGAGAGCTAGCGTTGACTGGGGCCATCTTCTCTTTGAAGATGCATCCTGTGCGTTAGCTTAATTTTCCTGCCTGCACTGAAAGGTGGGTGACTTTGCCCCATTTTGGCAGACAAGTAAACTTGCCTTAGGGTGTAGGGTGCAGTGCCCCAGATCACATAGTTCACGTCAAGGGAGGTGGGGTTTGAGCCGGCATCAGACTGGCAGGAAGAGCCTGTGAGGCTCGTGGAGCTCCAAGCTGAGGAGCCAGAGCAGCGGCCCGCTCCCGCCCTTCTCAGCCACACTCCAGCCAGAGCGCAGGGTGGGCCGAGTGGGGGCCCACACTCTCAGGTAGTTGCCGATCTCACTGTTGGGCAATAAGCTGCCCATGTGTTACGACCTCATAAAAGCGTTTCCATCAGCACAGAAAATGGATCCAGACCAAACTGGAGTAGGGCTATGTGGGCGAGCCGGAGGACTTGTTCTTGTCCTCGTCCATCACCTCATTGGTGCCACCTAGTGGTCTCTGAAGGAAGGCAGTGGTTTCTGTCTGCCTTGTTATCTTTGAGGAAACTGAGGCTCTAAGAGCTTCCCCAGCGGGCCATTAGTTGTCGAGTGGGTGGGATGAGTGGAGACAATAGAGTTAGGAACCTTGCAGTTAGGGGGTTCACCCTCCCTCTCCCCCTCCCCTCCACCCCCCAGTACACCAGCTGAGCTCTGGAATTTGATTTGCTGGTTCTCTGCTGCCTCCCTCACCACCAGTTTGACGAGGCCCTTGGGTGCTGGCCTTGCTGAACTGCACCTCTGGAGGCTCCCAGGCCCTTGGACTCTGTCCCCTCCGGCCAGTATGTGTGAAGTGCATCCTGTGTACAAAGCAGTGTGGGAATGGCAGGGGCTGGGCGTGGGCAGAGGATTTAGAGGAGACTGAGGTGTGGCCATGCTCTTAAGCTAATCTGTGTTCAGGGGACTTAGAATCTGTCCCCATCTGGGCCAAACCCCTCCCCACAGTGGCCCTAGAGGGCAACTGAGGAGAATGGGGTGAGCCACCAAAGGCTATTGCCATCTCTTGGGAGACCCCCAGTGGCTGGTCTGTGATGGAAATCTGCCACCTCTGCACTGAGCACATGTGTGACCCCCTCCCCTGCCCCCTGCCCCCCTCCCCCCATGGATTCAGGCCAGGGTGGTGGCCTTTATGTTCCCCAAGAGCACAGTCCTGACCACGGAGTCAGCCCACCCTGGCTGCGAATCGTGGCTCTGTTGTATATTTGCTGTGACCTTGGCCAGCTGCCTTCTCTGAGCCTCGGTTTCCTCCCGTGTAAAGTAAAGCTAATACCTGCCTCCCAGGAAAGTGTAAGGAGGTGTGAAAGCACCTTGCTGAGAGTGCTCAGGACTTAGTGGGCGCCCATAAACGTCATCTCCCTCCTGCATGCACTTGGGGGTGCATCTTTTATGTCACATTCACCATGGACTCTGACTGTCACCAACCAGTCAGCATTTGTAAACCCTTGGTCCCTTGATACTCCTGGGATAGAAGCTACCTCCTGGCATGAGGCCAAGGACAGGGCAGGCTGGATTTGAGGGTTTTCCCCAGCAGGGGAAGCCCTGCTGTGTCTCCCTGGCCTGGGCACAGGCATGTAGCAGACGGGTGCAGCCGGACCATGATCTCCTCACTTGCTCCCCTTGGGCATGTGGGGCGTGAAGAGAACTGGCAGGTGTGGGTTCTGGCTCCTCCCCTCCCCCAGCAGAGGGTTTGTGAGGGTGAAATGTGTGGCTGACACACTTCCCCCAGGACCTGCTATATTAGCCAAAGGGCTACCAATGGAAAGTACCAGAACTCTGTTGGCTTTTAGAAAGTGTCTTTATTTGGAGTAAAAGCTTACAGTCCCAAGGCTGTGGAAAGTCCAACTCAAGGTACCGTTAAGAGGTACTTTCTCACCAAAGTCAGCTGTTACATGTTGAAGCAAGATGGCAGCCATCTTGGCTGGGTCTCAGCCTTCCGATCTGGGCTTCCTCTTCCTCTTGAGGCTCCGTGGGCCCAACTGCTTCTGATCTCAGCTGCAGGCTGGCATAGGGCTTGTCTCTCAGGGCTTCCTATATCAGTCTCAACTCTCTTCCCAAGGTCAGCTGTAAGCTATCAACAAATGGTCCATCTCTCCCCAGAGCTATAGCTGTTTGAGCCTTCTCCTTTCTGTCACATGGCAGGATCAAAATGACCATGTTCTCCCCTGTGTGTCTTCTTGAGTGAGTGTCCATTTTTATCAGCCCACCAAGGGGGCGCGGACTCCACCTGAGCCATGCCTTACTGATATGGTCAAATCAAAAGCCATAAATTGGGGGGCGGATGTGGCTCAAATGGTTGGGCGTCCGTCTGCCATATGGAGGGACCTGGGTTCGATCCCCGGGACCTCCCGGTAAAATAAAAAAAATAAAAAAATAAAAAAATAAAAAAAGCCATAAATTGATTTTATCAAGTAAACTTAATCAGAGGCCTCTCAATTTAATATGATCAAAAGGTCACACTGAGAGAAATAGATTAGTTTACAAACATAATCTTTCTCTTTTTGGGATTCACAAAAATCACCTCAAACTGTCACCTGGCTACAGTTGGGACAGCCAGTGTTGGCCTCCCCTGCCCTCAGTGGTCTCAGGCTCCCCATCTTACCCTGAAGTCAGGCCCCACAGGGGAGGTGATAGATGTAAAAGCCCTCTGTGCACTCAGGTGCTGGGCTCACAGGAGGTGTGGCTGCTGTGCTTTTGTGCAGCTCTGTCTGTCCCCCGTCCCCCCCCCCCCGCCACGGGTGGAAGACCAGTTGAAGGCTCGTTCAGAGGCTTTAGAGGCTGAGCCGCTGGGAGAAGGGCCTCCTGCCCATGGCTGGGCCCCGCCTTTGTCCCCACAGATCTTGGCAGCAGCTCTGACTGAGTGTCACCGGAAATCCAGTGCTCAGGGCAAGCCGCTGGCCCTGAAGGTCTTCGTGGCTGGCAGAAACCGTCTGGAGAACGATGGAGCCACTGCCTTGGCAGAAGCTTTTGGGGTGAGAGGACTCTGTCCATCCTGACACCCCCACCCCCCATGCACCAAAGTGGGCTGAATCCCAACCTTGACACCTCGCTGAGAGACCGCGCCAGCCACTTGAGCCCCCAGAGCCCGTCAGCTCTCCCTAGCACGGGCAGAATCCCTGCCGCGCATGTCCACGGCTGCACGCTCAACTGCCCCACCTCACGCTCTGCCCCTCCTGCCCTCGCAGATCATCAGGACTCTGGAGGAGGTGCACATGCCACAGAACGGGATCAATCACCCCGGCATCACTGCCCTGGCCCAGGCTTTCGCCATCAACCCCCTGCTGCGGGTCATCAACCTGAATGACAACACCTTCACCGAAAAGGGGGCCGTGGCCATGGCCGAGGTCAGTGGGCATGGCGGGGTCATATCAGGGCCCGGCAGACCTGAGGCTTCCGTAGCAAGTGGCTGCTCCCTGTGCCCCACCTGGTGTTCCCTCTGGGTCCACCCACGTGAATGTTTCCAGAACAAGGTCATGTGTCGCGAGGTCATCTGCGCCCTTTTGGGGCAGCTCTGTTTGTCTGGCTCTTACCCTGAGCTGCCTCCTTGTAACAGCAGCTATTGACGCCAGTTTTGTGCTCAGAAGAGGCACAGGAAAGGACTGCCATCTCTTTTCCTCATTCGTTCAGCAGCATTACCAGTCCTCTACCTAGAGCAGGCCACGCAGAGTTGAATCGAAGTTTCCACCTTCAAAGAGATATCCTAGTTTGAGGAGGGAGGGAAGCACTAAGTCAGCGGCAGTGCAGGGCCCTGAGTGCTGTGGCTGGCTATATGTCAGTGTCTCCAGGGGGACCGGGCCCCACAGCATCCAGCAGAACCTCCAGGGGCCCCGTGCCCCACAGAAGGCTGGACCCGCTGCTGTAGGGTGGTAGCAGATGGCTGCGTGCATTGTTGGGAGCAAACAGGATGGATGTTCAGTAAGCCTTCAGGCATGTCTTGGGAGAGGGCTCGTTGTGGCTGAGGACGGGACACTAGGCTTCCTCTGGACAGAGGGTGAGGAGGGGCGTTGTGCATAGAGGGATGGGCAGCATGTGGGTGGCCCAGATTAACAGGCTTCAAAGTGTTTGAGGGATGAAGATGAGGGCAGAGGGCCAAGGCCTCATGAGCTTGCCAGCTTGAGACTTTCCTCTGATAGGGGACCATAGAGAATTTTAAGGAGGGGTGTGACCTGGTCAGATTTATGCCTCAGGGAAAGGGCTCTGGCCAGCCCGTAGCCTGGGGAATGGGGTGGAGGAGGTGTGGCCAGAGGGCCCAGGGTCTGGAGGGAGGTGATGAGGGAGCCAGACCAGCTGAGAAGCTCTCTGGGCTTGGGGTGGGGCTGGGGTGGGCCTGCTGCCTCACCCTAGGCTCTGCTTCCTCTTCTCAGACCCTGAAGACCCTGCGGCAGGTGGAGGGGATCAACTTCGGGGACTGCCTAGTGCGCTCCAAGGGCGCCATGGCCATTGCAGATGCAGTCCACAGGGGCCTGCCCAGACTGAAGGTACCGGCCTGGCCGTCTTCTCTCTGCTGCCCCCTGGGGTCCAGGCTCCCCGCCATGCTCAGGGTTTTCGGCGCGTGGGTGGTAGAGTGCATGTGTGGGTAAAGGCAGGTGGGTTTGGGTTCACATCCCGGTTCTTCCAATGCCTGCCTCTGATTTTGTGCAGCCTCTCTACCTGTCTGAGCCTTAGTTTCTTCATACGGGGGAGGAGAGTGATGTGCATCACTATCGCCTAGAGTAGGGAAAGCTGTTTATTACCTGGCACATCCTTGGGTAATAGTATTGTTTTTATTGTCATCCTACTACCTTGCCCTGCTGGAGGACAGAGCCTGCCTTATCCTCACTTGGGGAAACCGAGATGCAGGGAGACTTCAGGCAGAGCTTAGGATAGACCTGGTCTCCAGGCCTGGGTTTCTGCCTGCCTCCACCCCTTCCTCTTATGCTTTAGGAGCTGAACTTGTCTTTCTGTGAAATCAAGAGAGATGCTGCTCTGGCCATTGCCAGGGCTGTGGGGGACAAGGCTGAGCTGGAGAAGCTGGACCTCAATGGTAGGTGGGGCGGGGGCAGCCCAGGCATAGACGTGCTGTGCTGGCAGGAATCCTGCACCCCGTCCTCACTTTCCGCTCCCCCCAACCCTGTGAGCAGGCAACACCTTGGGCGAAGAAGGCTGTGAGCAGCTGCAGGAGGTGCTGGACGGCTTCAACATGGCTGAGGTGCTGGCGTCCCTCAGGTAGGGGAGCGCCAGTGGGTGGCCCAAAGGTCACTGGGTTCAGGCCCTTCCTTCACTCATTTCTTCTCTTACTCATTCAGTACGTGTTGGTTGAGGCCCTCTTATGTGCCAGGCAGTGTGCTGGGCATCAGGGAGGTGAGTGGGACGGTGAAGGTTTCTGCTCTTGCTGGAGAAAGGAATCAAAAAACACAAGAGAGTAACTGCGTTACCTTATGCTCAACGAAGGATCAAACAAGGGGCTGCGAACGGTCCCCCTTAGAGTGGCCTGATCCTGAAGGAAGAGGTGGGGGCAGCTGTGGGGGTGCGAGGGGGTGCATGTAGGAGGAGGTGGGGCCTCGGGATTGTTTCCAGAAATACACATTGGTCCTCGAGCCATTTTGGTGCTGCAGATGGGAATGATCCAGTGAAGAGGATGTGACGGATACAGGAAAGCAGGGGCTCTGGGTTGGCAGATCCTGCGTGGAGGCAGGGTTGGGGAGGCAGGCGAGCCACGCTTCTTCCTGCTTGAAGTCGGTCGGGTCATTGGCACCTGTTTCCCTGCCTCTCTAACCCTCCACATTAGCCTCCCTCACTTGCCAGATACTCGGTCCTGTCTCTTCAGAGCTACACCCTGGGCTGCTGCTGGCAACTGCTGGGGGGGAAGTGGGGAGTCAAAGATGGGTCATGGGGAAATGGAACAGCCTTTCTCCAGGGGACAGGGACACCCCCAGCTCTCCCTCCGCCTTCCGCCTGCCAACCATAGCTTCCTGTGGTCAGTGAGTTGTGGGTGGCACAGCCCTGGGCGTCTGCCTGGAGGTGTTCCTGCCAAGCCCTGGTTCCCAACTGTGAAAGGCAGAATTTTCTTGCTTTTCTGTCTCAACTCCATGGAACAGGACAGGGCCCGATTCTCAAGCGTCCACAGCCTGGGCTTCCCTGGGTGATGAACGGGGGGCAGCATGCTCCCTGGTGGTCCCCATGCCCCCTCCGGGAGCTGTCCTCCCCTCCCCCAGGCCCCTGAGTCAACGTGGCAGTGGCGCGGGGAAGATCTGCTTTAGCCACCTCCCCTCCACAGTGATGACGAGGGTGAGGAGGACGAGGACGAGGAGGAGGAGGAAGAGGAGGAGGAGGAGGAAGAGGAGGAGGAGGGAGAGGAGCCACAGCAACGAGGGCAAGGAGAGGAGCTGGCCACGCCGTCAAGGAACATTTTGGATCCGAACTGTGGGGTGAGTTCTTGTTGTTTGCCAGGACCACAGCCCTGGTACCTTCAGCAGGAAGCCCCAAAATACCCTCCGGGTGGGTGGGGGAGAAGGTGCAGCATCCAGGGCACATGCTTTTTTGACTGCTCTCTACTGTGGTGAACAAAAGGAAATCACCCCTAATGTAACTACATTTTACCTAGGTTTACCTTTACCCCAATATAAATATTTATAAGTTACAATATAACTATAATGTACATAATAGAGTTGTATTATGTATATTATAAAACGTACCTGATTATTTCTTAAAAAATGAAAAATAGGGTAATAAAAAACAAGCATAAATAGAAGTTCTGCTCTGTTTTTCCCACCCACCAATGGATTGCCTTGTTGTCTCTTGGGGACAGTCTCACTTTCTGAGGCGGTGGCTGGGCCTGTGACCTAGCCTGGCCAGGAGAGCTGGTGGAGTCAGGGCCACCATGCCTCCAGGTGTCAGGCATTCATATTCTCCCATAGGTTCCCAAATGAAGCCCCTGCAGAACTGTGGGTGGGTTGGACTGAAGACTCTCCACACTTAGTGGGGTTTGGCTGCTTTTCTGTTTAATGGAGGCAGTTAAGCAAGTGGGCATGGCTAGGCATTTCTCAACTGCAGGTTTTTCTCTAGGTGCCTCTGGTGCTTGATAGCAGTGCTTGTCAGGCTAGACTCTAGCTCCTGGTGAGTTCTAGTTCAGCCCCCATGCACTGAGACGTTTCTGGGCTATTGCGTGTCATGGTGAGGACCCCCTCGACAGCGCCAGGCTCTTAAGAGTCCTAGAGAGATGCCCCCCACCCCGGGCTCCTGCACTAGGAGCCAGCCAGGGCCAACATCTGTGGGGTCCCACCTTTGGGGAATGCAGCTGAGTGGGGGGAAGAATTCTGGACTCAGCCTTGACTGGCTAGAGTGAGGAGTGGGCATGGGTGCAGTGTGTGTGAGGAGTCGGGGATTGGGAACTCCACAGAGCCACTCACGCTACCCGTTCCTCAGGAGCCAGCTCCCGTGCTGTCCTCCCCGCCTCCCACAGACGTCTCTACCTTCCTTGCCTTCCCTTCTCCTGAGAAGCTGCTGCACCTGGGGCCCAAGAGTTCTGTGCTGATAGCCCAGCAGGTAAGAGCACTTCTGACTCCAAACCTATCAATTGCCTGGCTCCTGAAGTTGCCAGAGAAAGGGGGCAAGGACAGCACAGGGGACTGGGAGAGGAGGCTGTCCCCTGGGGGACTGGTCTGCCACTGGTTGGTTTTTTAAATAAAGGAGTGTATAAAGGAGCGTGACCAGCACATCTGTCTGACGTCTGTGGTTGAAAGTGACCGCACCCCACCTAGGGGGTGAACATGGGCTTGTATGTGTGTGACAGCAGGCATCCTCGTCTTGTTCCTGATCTTAGAGGGAAAGCTTTCACCCTCTCCCCATTGAGTACGATGTTGGCTATGGGATTTTCATATATGTCCTTTGTGATGTTGAAGAACTTTCCTTCTATACCTTTTTTTTTTTTTTTTTTTTTAAGATTTATTTATCTCTCCCCCTCCTCCCTGTTGTTTGTGCTCGCTGCCTGCTCTCTGTGTCTGTTTGTGTGCTGTGTCTGCTCATCTTTTTAGGAGGCACGGGAACCAAACCCAGGATCTCCCATGTGGGAGGGAAGCACCCTCCGCTCCCTGCTTGTTATGTTTCTCATTGTATTTTCCTCTTTGTGTCTCCTCGTTGTGTCATCTTGTTGCATTGCTGCACTGGCCCGTGCGTCAGCTTGCTGTCTTGCTTGTCTACTTCAGGAGGCACCAGAAACCAAACCCAGGACCTCCCATGTGGTAGGTGGGCACCCAACTGCTTAAGCCACATCCGTTTCCCCATACCTATTTTTCTTTTATTTTTTAAGATTTATTTACAACCCCCCCCCCCGTTGTTTTGTGCTCGCTGTCTGCTCTCTGTGTTCTGTGTCTGCTCTGCTTGTCTTCTCTTTAGGTGGCACCGGGAACCAATCCTGGGATCTTCTGGAGTGGAGAGAGGCACTCAATCTCTTGCACTACCTCAGCTCCCTAGTCTGCCGCATCTCTTACTGTCTTTCTTCTGTGTCTATTTTGGTTGGGTCATCTTGCTGCGCCAGCACTTCGCGTGGGCCAGCTCTCTGCGTGGGCCAGCTTGCCTTTCACCAGGAGGCCCTGGGAATCAAACCCTGGACCACCTATGTGGTAGACGGGAGCCAATCGCTTGAGCCACATCCGCTTCCTGATACCTTTCTTTTCAAGTGTTTTTGTCAAGAAAGGATGCTGTATTTTGTCAAATGCCTTTTCTGTATCAGTTGAGATGATCATGTGTCTTATTTCCCTTCGATTTGTTAATGTGGTGTAGTACGTTAATTGAGTTTCTTAGGTTGAACCACCAGGTATAAAACCCACTTGATCGTGATGTATAATTGTTTTCATATGCTGTTGGATTCGATTTGCAAATATTTTATTGAGAATTTTTGCATCTATATTCATTACAGAGATTGGTCTGTAATTTCCTTTTCTTGTAGTATCTTTATCTGGCTTTGGTCTTAGGGTGATGTTGGCTTCATAAAATGTGTTGGGTAATTTTCGCTCCTTTTCAGTTTTTTGGGAGAATTTAAACAGGATTGGTATTTTATTCTTCTCAAAATGTTTGGTAGAGTTCACCTGTGAAGCCATCTGGTCCTGGACTTTTCTTTGTTGGGAGAATTTTGACTGATTCACTCTCTTTGCTTGTGATTGGTTTGTTGAGTTCCTGTATTTCTTCTAGAGTCAATAAAGTTTCTGCATTTCTAGGAATGTGTTTGTTTCATCTAGTTTGTCTAAATTGTTGGCATACAGTTTCTAATATCTTCTTTTTTTTTTTTTTTAACTTTATTTTGTACATTTAATAATTGAAATCATAAGCAATAAAAAACTAAAAAGTAAACACACATGAATAAATATATACATTTCTCAATTAAATGTAATGGATACATGTAAATTTTTTTGTTGTTTTGTTTTTTGTTTGCTTTTTTGTTTTTTTGTGTGTGTGAATCAAACAATATATTACACAATATATTTGGTTCATAGTAATGCATTCATACAGTATTTGTCCTTTTGTGTCTGGCTTGCTTCACTCAACATAATGTCCCCCAGATTCATCCATGTTGCCATATGCTTTATGACTTCATTTCTTCTTACAGCTGCATAATATTCCATCGTGTGAATAGACCACAGTTTGTTTATCCATTCATCTGTTGATGGACACCTGGGTTGTTTCCAACTTTTGGCAATGATGAATAATGTGGCTATGAACATTGGTGTGCAGATGTCTGTTCGTGTCACTGCTCTCAGTTCTTCTGGGTATATACCAGTAGTGGTATTGCAGGGTCACGTGGCAAGTCTATATTCAACTTCTTTAGGGAAGCGGCTGTGGCTCAATCAGTAGGGCTCCCGTTTACCATATGGGAGGCCCCGGGTTCGGTTCCCGGGGCCTCCTGGTGAAGGCAGGCCCACCCGCACGGCGTGGTTAGCTGACCCAGCGAGCACAAGCAGCAAGGGGGGGAGAAATGAATAAATAAATAAAATCTTAAAAAAAAACAAACAAACAAACAAAAAAAACTTCTTTAGGAACTGCCAAACAGTCCTCCATAGTGGTTGTACCATCCTGCATTCCCACCAACAGTGAAGAAGTGTTCCTATCTCTCCACATCCTCTCCAACACTTGTAGTTCTCTGTCTTTTTAATAGTGGCCATTCTGATAGGTGTGAAATGATATCTCATTGTAGTTTTGATTTGCATTTCCCTAATCATGAGTGATGTTGAGCATTTCTTCATGTGTTTTTTTTGCCATTTGTATTTCTTCTTCGGAGAAATGTCTATTCAAGTCTTTGGCCCATTTTTTAATTGGGTCATTTGTCTTTTTATTGTTGAGCTGTAACATCTCTTTATATATCCTGGATATTAAACCCTTATCAGATATGTGATTTCCAAATATTTTTTCCCATTGAGTCGGCTGCCTTTTCCCCCTTCTGACAAAGTCCTGTGAGGTGCAAAAGTGTTTAATTTTGAGGAGGTCCCATTTATCTACTTTTTCTTTTGTTGCACGTGCTTTGAGTGTGAAGTCCAAGAAACCACCACCTACTACAAGGTCTTGAAGATGTTTCCCTACATTTTCTTCTTGTAGTTTTATGATCCTGGCTTTTATATTTAGATCTTTGATCCATTTTGAGTTGATTCTTGTATAGGGGGTGAGATAGGGGTCCTCTTTCACTCTTTTGGTTATGGATATCCAGTTCTCCCAACACCATTTGTTGAAGAGACTTTTTTCCCATCAGCGTGGGAGGTTTGTCAAAAACCAGTTGACTGTATAGGTGAGGGTTTATTTCTGGATTCTCAATTCTATTCCACTGATCGATATGTCTATCTTTATGCCAGTACCATGCTGTTTTGACCACTGTAGCTTTGTAATATGTTTCAAGGTCAGGCAGTGAAATTCCTCCCACATTGCTCTTCTTTTTTAGAATACTTTTGGCTATTCGGGTGCACTTACCCTTCCAGATGAATTTGGTAATTGCCTTCTCTAATTCTGTAAAGTAAGCTGTTGGGATTTTAATTGGTATTGCATTGAATCTATAAATCAGTTTGGGCAAGATTGACATCTTCACGATATTTATTCTTCCAATCCATGAACACGGAATGTCTTTCCACTTGTTTAGGTCTTTTTAAATTTCTTTTAGCATTGTTTTGTAGTTTTCTGCATATAGGTCCTGTACTTCCTTGGCTAAATTAACTCCTAGGTATTTGAGTCTTTTTGTTGCTATTGAAAATGGAATTTTCTTCCTGATTTCCTCCTCAGATTGTTCAGTACTAGTGTACAAAAACATTACTGATTTTTTTTTTTTTTTTTTTTTTTTTTTTACCGGGAGGTCCCGGGGATCGAACCCGGGTCCCTCCATATGGGAGACGGACGCCCAACCAGTTGAGCCACATCCGACCCCCAACATTACTGATTTTTGCGTGTTGATCTTATATCCTGCCACTTTGCTGAACTCATTTATTAGTTCAAGTAGCTTTGTTGTGGATACTTGAGGATTTTCTAAATACAGGATCATGTCATCCGCAAACAGTGAGAGTTTTACTTCCTCTTTTCCTATTTGGATGCCTTTAATTTTTTTGTCTTGTCTAATTGCCCTAGCTAGAACTTCTAGTACAATGTTGAATAACAATGGTGACAGTGGGCATCCTTGTCTTGTTCCTGATCTTAGGGAGAAAGCTTTCAACCTTTCCCCATTGAGTATGATGTTGGCTGTGGGTTTTTCATATATGCCTTTTATCATATTGAGGAATTTTCCTTTTATTCCTATCTTTTGAAGTATTTTTATCAAAAAAGGATGTTGGATTTTGTAGAATGCCTTTTCTGCATCTATTGAGATGATCATGTGGTTTTTTTCCTTCAACTTGTTAATGTGGTGTATTATATTGATTGATTTTCTTATGTTTTTTTTTTTTTTTTTTTTTTTAAGATTTTATTTATTTATTCATTTATCCCCCCCTTGCTGCTTGTGCTTGCCGGGTCAGCCAACCACGCCGTGGGGGCGGGCCCGCCTTCACCAGGAGGCCCCGGGAACCGAACCCGGGGCCTCCCATATGGTAAACGGGAGCCCCACTGATTGAGCCACAGCCGCTTCCCGATTTTCTTATGTTGAACCAGCCTTGCATACCAGGAATAAATCCCACTTGGTCGTGATGTATAAGTCTTTTGATATGCTGTTGGATTCGATTTGCAAGTATTTTGTTGAGAATTTTTGCATCTATGTTCATGAGAGAGATTGGTCTGTAATTTTCTTTTCTTGTGGAATCTTTATCTGGCTTTGGTATTAGGGTGATATTGGCTTCATAAAATGTGTTGGGTAATTTTCCCTCTTCAATTTTTTGGAAGAGTTTAAACAGGATTGGTGTTAATTCTTTTAGAAATGCTTGGTAGAACTCACCTGTGAAGCCATCTGGTCCTGGACTTTTCTTTGCTGGGAGATTTTTGATGACAGATTCAATCTCCTTAATTGTGATTGGTTTGTTAAGTTCTTGTATTTCTTGTTGTGTCAGTGTAGGTTGGTTATGAGTTTCTAGAAATTTGTCCATTTCATCCAGGTTTTCTAGTTTGTTGGCATATAGTTTCTCATAATATCCTCTTATGATTCTTTTTATTTCTGTGAGGTCATTTGTAATTTCCCCCCTTTCATTTCTGATTGTATTTATTTGCATCTTCTCTCTTTTTTTCTTTGTTAGTCTAGCGAGGGGTTTGTCAATTTTATTGATCTTCTCAAAGAACCAGCTTTTGGTTTTGTTGATTTTCTCTATTGCTTTTTTGTTCTCATTTTCATTTATTTCCGCTCTAATCTTTATTATTTCTTTCCTTCTTTTTGCTTTGGGATTGGTTTGCTGTTCTTTCTCTAGTTTCTCAAGTTGTTCAGTTAAATCTTTGAGTTTAGCTCTTTCTTGTTTCTTAATATAGACATATAGGGCTATAAATTTCCCTTTCAAGACTGCCTTTGCTGTATCCCATAAGTTTGATATGTTGTGTTCTCATTTTCATTTGTCTCAATATATTTACTGATTTCACTTGCAATTTCTTCTTTGACCCACTGAATATTTAGGAGTGTGTTGTTCAGTCTCCACACATTTGCAAATTTCCTTTTTTCCTGTCTGTTATTGATTTCTAGTTTCATTCCATTATGATCTGAGAAGGTGCTTTGTATAATTTCAATCTTTTTATATTTATTGAGAGCTGTATTGTGACCTAACATGTGGTCTATCCTGGAGAAAGATCCATGGGCACTTGAGAAGAATGTATAATCCGCTGAGTTTGGATGCAGTGTTCTGTATATGTCTGTTAGGTCTAACTTGTTTATCATATTGTTCAAGTTCTCTGTTTCCTTGTTGATCTTCTGTCTAGTTGTTCTATCTAATGATGTGAGAGGAGTGTTGAAGTCCCCAACGATTATTGTAGAAATGTCTATTTTTCCCTTCAGTTTTGCCAGAGTTTGTCTCATATATTTTGGGGCACCCTGGTTAGGTGCGTAGATATTTATGACTGTTATATCTTCCTGGAGGATCGTCCCTTTTATTAATATATAATGGCCTTCCGCATCTCTTATCACTTTTTTGCATTTGAAGTCTGTTTTGTCTGATATTAGTATAGCTACCCCTACTCTTTTCTGTTTACTATTCGCATGGAGTATCTTTTTCCAACCTTTTACTTTCAGCCGGCTTGTATCCTTGTGTCTGAGATGAGTTTCTTGTAAGCAGCATATGGATGGCTCATGTTTTTTATCCATTCTGTCAGCCTGTATCTTTTGATTGGGGAATTTAATCCTTTCACATTCAATGATATTACTGAAAATGCACTATTTATTTCCTCCATTTTATTCTTTAGTTTTCATATGTCATCTTATTTTTGTCTTTCTTTTTACTCTTTTGGTTATCCTTTCTGCTTTTCTTTCTTCTATACTCTCCTCCAAGCCTCTCTCTCTCCTGTCTTTTTCTTTCAGGTTCTAAGGCTTCCTTTAATATTTCCTGCAAATGTGGATTCTTTTTTGCAAACTCTCTTAGTTTCTGTTTGTTTGTGAATACTTTATATTCACCTTCATATTTGAAGGACAGTTTTGCTGGGTAAAGAATTCTCGGCTGGCAGTTTTTCTCTTTCAGTTTCCTAATTGTATCATACCACTGTCTTCTCGCCTCCATGGTTTCTGAAGAGAAATCTGCACAAAGTCTTACTGGACATCCTTTGTACGTGATCGTTTGCTTCTCTCTTGCTGCTCTGAGCATTTTCTCTTTATATTTTACATTTGACATTCTGAATAATATGTGTCTTGGCGTAGGTCTATTTGGATTTACTCTTATTGGGGTACGGTGTGCTTCTTGGACATGAAAGTTCATTTCTTTCGTGAAAGTTGGGAAATTCTCAGCTATTATTTCCTCAAATACTCTTTCTGCCCCTTTTCCTTTCTCTTCTCCTTCTGGAACTCCAATGACACATATGTTCTTGCGTTTTGTGTTGTCATTCAACTCTGAGCCCCTGCTCAATTTTTTCCATTCTTTTTTCTCTCTGTTCTTTTCTCTCTTCAATTTTAGCTGCTCTGTCTTCAGTATCACTTATTCTTTCTTCTATCATTTCGAGTCTGCTGTTGTATGCTTCAAATGTATTTTTTTTTTCTTTTTTTTTTAAGATTTTATTTATTTATTCATTTATCCCCCCCCTTGCTGCTTGTGCTCGCTGGGTCAGCTAACCGCGCCGTGTGGGCGGGCTTGCCTTCACCAGGAGGCCTTGGGAACCAAACCCGGGGCCTCCCATATGGTAAACGGGAACCCCACTGATTGAGCCACAGCCGCTTCCCACAAATGTATTTTTGACTTCACCTATTGTGTCTTTCATTCCCATGAACTCCGTTACTTTTCTGTTCATGATTTCAAATTCTTCTTTACGTTCGCACAATGACTACTTGATGTCATTGATCTCTTTAACTATATTCTCTTTCCATCTCATTAATTTGATTTTGGAAATGTGTGCTCATCTCACTGATTAGTTCTCTCAAATTCTGCATCTCTCCTGGGACTTTGTTGTATTCCTTTTCTTGGGCCATGTCTTCTATTTTCTTAGTATGGCCTGTAATTTTTTGTTGGTGCTTAGGCATCTGGTTAGTTTGTATTTTACTTAGATGCTCTATCTCTTTCTCTTTTATAGGGTTTTAGTGGAGGAGGCTGTGAGTTACCACCGCTCTTTGATTTTTGGCTCAACCTTGATTGTTAGGATTGTTCTGCTGGTTGCTCAAAACTGGGCACTGGACCCAGTAATTGGTTGTAGAGCCATTTCCTAGGGCCTTGGGCAGGGAGGCTATAGAGGCCAGGAAAAGACTCTCTTACTTATTAATTTTCTTATGTGTACTTCCTTGGTCTGCCAGGAGATGGCGCTTGTTGGCTGCTCGCAATTCAATGCCTGGTCGGAGCGTATTTGTTGTGACACAGACCAGATCAATGTGATAGAGCTTCCTGTCTGGGGGCTAGGAGCCCTGTGATTCAAATTTTCTGAGACAGTTCTCCAGACTTCTCTCGTAGTGCCCCCCTTTTCCCAGCTAGGAAATATTTCCCCTCCCTTCTGAATCCTCAACAATCAGTCCCTGTTAGTAGAGGAGGAGATTGGGAGGTTTGTGTATCTTTAGCCCCTTGCAGGCTCCAAGGCAAACAATGACGCAGCCCCACCCAGCCTGGAAGGGCTCTCGGGACAGGGCAGACCAAACCTGGGAGTCCAAAGCAGGGTCAGCCCCAGGCTCTCTCTCCCCTCTCC
>JAKSZT010054301.1:4397559-4408596 GCA_026826555.1 Tolypeutes matacus | reverse complement strand
TGTTGCAACACAGACCAGATCAATGTGATAAAGCTTCCTGTCTGGAGGCTAAGAGCCTTATAATTCAAACTTTCTCTGAGACAGTTCTGAAGCCTGCTCTGGCAGTCCCCTCCCTTTTCCCTGCTAGGAAATATTTCCACTCCCCTCTGAGTCCTCAAGAATCAGTCCCTGTTAGTAGAGGAGGAGATTGGGACGGTTGTATATCTTTAACCCCTTGCAGGCTCCAAGGCAAACAATGGCTCAGCCCCACCTGGCCTGGAATGATTCTTGGGACATAGCAGACCAAATTTGAGAGTCAAAAGCTGAGTCAGGGAAGCAGCTATGGCTCAATCAGTAGGGCTCCCGTTTACCATATGGGAGGCCCCGGGTTCTGTTCCTGGGGACTCCTGGTGAAGGCAAGCCCGCCCGCCCGGTGTGGTTAGCTGACCCAGCGAGCACAAGCAGCAAGGGGGGATAAATGAATAAATAAATAAAATCTTGAGGGAAGCGGCTGTGGCTCAATCAGTGGGGATCCCGTTTACCATATGGGAGGCCCTGGGTTCGGTTCCCGCAGCCTCCTGGTGAAGGCAAGCCCGCCCGCACGGCATGGTTAGCTGACCCAGCGAGCACAAGCAGCAAAAGCAGCAAGGGGGGGATAAATGAATAAATAAATAAAATCTTTAAAAAAAAAAAAAAAAAGCTGAGTCAGCCTTAGGCTGTGTCCCTCTCTCCCCCCTTTCCTGGGGCATCCTCAACAAATAGTCCCAGCTAGAAGAGAGGGAGATTTGTGAGAGTCAAGGGTCGGATTTCTCCAGTCCTTTGCTGGCTCCCAGGGCAAACCACTGTGTGGTCTCACTTGTCCTGGAAGGACTCGTGGGGCATAGCAGACCAATTTTGTGGGTCAAAAGCTGAGTCCGCCTTAGGCTGTGTCCCTCTCTCTCCCCTTTCCTGGGATGGTAGATCCCTGGAGCTCCCTTTGTAGCCTCAGGTCCAGAGAATCCTAAAGTGTCTCTAGTGTGGGGGAGGGTGCTGGCAGCAGCAACCACTAGTTTCAACTCAGGGTTCTGTCATCTCGATTTCCCTCCTTTGTCCCCCTCTCCTCTGGGTGGCATCCAGCCTTCGCCTGCTGTCCTAAACCCTAGCAGATCTTTTTCGGGGTTGTTTTTGCCTGTCCTCTAGCTATTTTTCTGGAGAAGAGATTCCCGTGTCTTAAAAGTCTATCATCTGCATCTCTCTTAAGACTGGAATTGTTCATGTATACACATATTTAGGCTTCTCATTGCACATTCTGTGGGAGCTTCTGCTTCTGGAACAGCTAGGGGTTCATAGTGTTCATCTTCAGAGAGCACCTGAGCTTTTTTTTTTTTATTTTTTAATATATATTTTTAAAGATGTTTAGATTACATAATGTTACACAAAAATTACAAGGATTCCCATGTTCCCCACCTCCCACACCTCACACCTGAGCTTTTATTCTCTAGCCCCCCAAGTGCCAAATCTCAGGGGAAGAATTCTTATTGGCCCAGCTTGGGCCGGATGGTGGCCAGCCCTGGCTACTCACTGTGGCTGGGGAGCGACTCCATGGGAAGGCGGCCAGCGCCGTTCAAGCCCACGGCTAGAGTGAGCGGAGGCAGAGTTCCCAGAGGGATGGCGTTCCCAACAACGGCCATCCCGCCACCTGCCCTTGGAAGTCACGTGCTTGTTGCTGCCCTTGCTCCAGCCTCACTTGCTGGTTGGTTGATTCATTAATTCCTCAATTCTCAGAGGATTCTTGAGTACCTACTAACCGCCAGGGACTGTTTGGAGTGCTTGGGCATGATTTTTTTTTTTCAATCCTCCCAGCAACCCAAAATGTAGTCCCTGTTATTCTTACTTTACAGATGAGAAAACCAAGCAGAGGTTAAATGATGAATATAGAGAATTAAATGGGAGAGGGTCACTAACGGCCCCACTCTCAGAGTTGGCTTGACATTTTGGCTGATTCCCTTTTATGTTTTTTTTTTTTTTTTAACCTGATAAATGAGATTATATTACATAAACCTTTCTGTGTTCTGCCTTTTTCATTTAACACCTTTTGTTATCCTCTTGTGTGTGTAAAACTCTTCTCACATCCTTTACTCCAATGAGTGGATGTTGCATTTAAGCAATCCACTATTTGTGGCCATTTCTATTTTTTCAACTCTTTTTTTCTGTTAAGAGTAAAGTTAAAGTAAACTTCCTTACCTGGGAATATTGTCTACATTCAGTATTATTTCTTCAGATTAGATTATGAGATGGGGTCGGATGTGGCTCAACTGGTTGGGCGACCGTCTCCCATATGGAGGGACCTGGGTTCGATCCCCGAGACCTCCCGGTAACAAAAAAAAAAAATAGTATAAAAATAAATAAATAAATAAAAATAGATTATGAGAAGGGGGCAGTAATCACTGGGTCACAGATACCAGTTTTTGTTTTTATTAGAGCTGAAAGTTTATAGAAAAATCATGTAGAAAGTAGAGTTCCCATATAAAGATCCCCCAACACAGTTTTCACTATTAAGATTTTACATTAATGTGGCACCTTTGTTACAATTGATGAACCAATATTATATAAGTATATGATTAAATGTAGACCAGAGTTTCTATTCAGGCTCATTCTATGTTGTGCAGTTTTATGGTTTGTTTTATTTTCCCTTTAATATTTATTCTGGTGATATATTTATACATGACCTAAGGCCTCATGCTGATCAGGATGGAGGAGTAAGACACTTGAGGCCTCCATTCCCACACAGAAGCTTTGAACAACCAGCAAGAACTGAGAGAACCATCTTTCTTAAAACTCCAGAACACAGAGGACTGCACCAAATCAAGAAAAAAGCTCCTTAAAAGCAGTAGGAGGGAAGCGGTTGTGGCTCAAGTGATTGAGCTCTGCCACCTACCATATGGGAGGTCCCGGGTTCGGTTTCTGGTGCCTCCTGCAGAGGATGAACAAGACAGCGAGCTGACACAGCAAGATGATGCAACAAGGAGACACAGAGAGGAGAGACAGTGAGAGATACAACAAAGCAGGGAGCTGAGGTGGCTCAAGTGATCGAGCACCTCCCTCCCACATGGGAGGTCCCAGATTCAGTTCTCCTAAAGAAAAGATAAGCAGACACAGAGAGCACACAGCGAATGGACACAAGAGAGCAGACAGCAAGCACAAACGAGGGAAGGGGCAATAAATAAATAAATCTTAAAAAAAAAAAAAAAAAAAAAGGCAGGAGGAGGAAGCAGATTCAGCTCAGATGGTTGAGCACCTGTTTCCCTTGTACGAGGTCCTGGGTTCAATCCCCTGTACCTCCTTTAAATAGATAGATAGATGGATGGATGGTTCTCCTGGTGCCTTGTCTGGCCCTTTCCTGCCCCCTCATCAGCTTGGTATGAAGCCGGCCTACATTCCTAATGCAGATCCCTGGTCCCAGTTCTGGATGGATTAGCGTAACCCTTGTGCACCTACTGGGAGCTTGCGCATCAGGCCCAGTCTGGTGGTGGCTTGAGAGGCTCTCCATCCCAGAACTTGCTCTGCATGTAGAAGGCAGCTCACTGAGCTCTCCTACAGAAGGCCTTGGGAGAGCAATCAAGTCGTGCTGCCTGGGGCAAGGGATTGCTGGCTATAGGGGACACACAGTGCAGTGCCCAGGATGGTGAGGAATCTGTTCCTAGCAAAGGGGAGACCTTAAGAACTGCCTAGATGGGGGCATTCCTGGGGCCACAAGCACATGCCTAAGACAAGATGCCTGCACAGAAGGGATCTGGGAGGGCCCTATGCTTTGGCCTGGAGCCATTTTCCAAACTCATTGTATGGATAAGTCCTGAAGGAGAGCACTCCCACCAGTCAATCTGCAAAGACTGGGAAAGGTGTTTTCAACACCCCACCCCCCTTTTTTTCAGTCTTTTTTTTTGTTGTTGTTAGCCCTTGCCATTCAAGGAAAGTTCTGTCATAACATTAGCTGGACACAAGCTTAAGTAACCGATGCCTCTGAGTCTCAATTCCAGTGACAATATACTAAAATATATTAAAATGTCCAGGTTTCGGGAAGCGGCTGTGGCTCAATCAGTGGGGCTCCCGTTTACCATATGGGAGGCCCCGGGTTCGGTTCCCGGGGCCTCCTGGTGAGGGCAGGCCCGCCCGCACGGCGTGGTTAGCTGACCCAGCGAGCACAAGCAGCAAGGGGGGGATAAATGAATAAATAAATAAAATCTTTAAAAAAAATAAAAATAAAATAAAATAAAATAAAATGTCCAGGTTTCAACAAAAGATTACGAAGCACACAAAGAAATAGGAAGCAATGGACCAAGCAGAGATTAAAGCTTTAAAAGCCATCAGTGAGGAGGACCAGACCTGGGACATTCCAGACAAAGGCTTTAAAAAATGGTCCTAAATATGCTCAAAGAGCTAAAGGATGGGGGTGGATGTGGCTCAAATGGTTGGGCGTCCGTCTGCCATATGGAGGGACCAGGGTTCGATCCCCGGGACCTCCCGGTAAAATAAAAAATATAAATATATATAGAAGGCGCATGGGCTGCCAGGCTCTGTGTGCCTGTGAGCCGCCAGGCCCCGGGAGCCATGCAGCAAGATGACGACATAACAGGAGAGAGACGCAAGGGAGAGACAAGACGAGATGCTCCGAAAGCTCCGGAAACCAGGAACTGAGATGGCGCAGGCAGCAGAACACCTCTCTCCTACATTGGAGGTCTCCAGGATTGAATCCTGGTGAAGACTGGAGGAGGAGGATGAGAAGAGATGGCAGGAGACAGACACAGAGAATTGCCCAGCAAATGGACACAAAACAGCAAATGGGGAAGGGGGGCAGGGTTAAAATGGATAAAGTAAATAAATCTTTAAAAAAAAAAAAGAGCTAAAGGAAAAAAAACATGGACAAAGAACCAAAGGAGATCAGGAAAATGATAGATGAACACAAAGAAAATATCAGTTTATCAATATAGAGATGGAAATCATGAAAAGGAACCAAACAAGAGTTGAAGACCACAATAACAGAAATTTAGAATTTCCTAGAGGGGTTCAACAGCAGATTGGAGCTGCAGAGAAGAATCGGTGAACTTGAAGATAAAGCAATGGAAGTCACCCAGACTGAAGAGCAGATAGAGAAAAGAATGAAAAAAAGTGAACACAGCCTGAGGAACCTGTGGGATACCATCAAGTGTGCCAGCGTACACACAGGGGAGTCCCAGAAGGAGAAGAAAGAGAAGGGGCAGAGAGAATATTCAAAGACATAATGGCTGATAACTTCCCAAATTTAATGAAAGACATGAATTTACACATCCATGATGCTCAACAAACTCCAAACAGGATAAACCGAAATAGACCTACACTGTGCCATGCTATGTTCAAACTGCCAGAAGCCAAAGATAAAGAGAAATCTGAGAGAAGCGGATGTGGCTCAGGCAACCAGGTTCCCGCCTACCACATGGGAGGTCTCTTGTTCAGATCCTGGTGCCTCCTAAAGAAGACAGTGAGCTGGCGCAATGGGCTGGTGCGGCAAGCTGACACAAGAGACACAAAAAGAAAAAACATAATGAGAGACCCAACAAAGCAGGGAGCAGAGGTTCCTGGTGCCTCCTAAAAGAAGACAGTTGACCCTACCAGCAGGCACGGCAAGCTGATGCAACAAGATGATGCAGCAAGAGATGCAGGGAGGAAAAACATAATGAGAAACACAAGCAACAAAGCAGGGAGTGGAGGTGGCTCAAGTGATTAGGCACCTCCTTCCTAACATGGAGGTCCCAGGTTCGGCTCCCAGTGCCTCCTAAAGAAACAAGACGAACAGACACAGCAAGTGAAAAACAACAAAGAGGCGGGGAGAAATAAATAAAAAGAGAAATCTAAAAGCAGCAATAGAGAAACAGCATGTCACATACAAGGAAGCCTCGATCAGATTAAGTGCTGATAACATGCTGAAACCATGGAGGCAAGAAGGCAGTGAGAATATATTTAAAGTGCTGAAAGCAAAAAAAATGCCAAACAAGAGTTCTGTATCTGGTAAAAGTGTCTTTCAAAAATGAGGGAGGAATTAGGACCTTCCCATATATATATGGGAGATCATATGGTATTTATCCTTCTGTGCCTGTCTTATTTCCCACGACTCCCATCCTTATTGGGTGCAAAATGGTATTTTGCATTTCCTTAATGGCTAATGGTGCTGAGCATCCTTTCATGTGCATATTGGCCATTTGTATGTATGTCTTCTTGGGAGAAATACTCAAGTCCTTTGCCCTTTTTAAAATTGGATTATCTTTTTGTTGAGTTGTAGAATTTCTTTATATATTCTGGGTATTAAGCCCTTATCAGATATATGGTTTCCAAATATTTTCTTTCTATATTCTGTAGGTTGTCTTGTCACTTTCTTGATATTCCTTTTATGCACAAAAGTTTAATTTTGATGAAGTCCACTTTGTTTTTTCTTTTTTTTTAAGATTTTATTTATTTATTTATCCCCCATTGCTGTTTGTGCTTGCTGTGTCCATTTGCTGTGTGTTTTTGTGTGTCTGCTTGTCTCTCTCTGTTAAGTCATCTTGCTGCATCAGCTCACCGCACCACGCGGGCCGGCTTGCCTTCACCAGGAGGCCCTGGGAATCGAACCTGGGGCCTCCCAGATGGTAAACGGGAGCCCTATCGATTGAGCCACATCCCACATCTGTGTTTTTTCTTTTGTTCTTGTGGTTTTAGTGTAAAATCTAAAAATGTATCGCCTACTGCAAAGTCCTGAGGATACTTCTGTTTGTTCTAGGAGTTTTATAGAGTTAGTTGTTATATTTAGGTCTTTTATTGATTTTGAGTTTTATATTTAGGTCTTTTATTGGTTTTTGTAAATGATGTGAGGTATAGGGATCCACTTTCTTTTTTTTTGCATGTGGAGATCCAATTTTCCCAGCACCATTTGTTGAAGAGAGTATTCTTTCTGGAGAACTCACTCACCCACTCTGGATGTGTGACCTGCCCGGCTCTTGAGGGACAGTGTGGGCGAGGCAGGACCTGTCCTTTCCGACCAGAAGCCCATGTCTTGCCTAAGCCTCTTCAGGCCAGCAGCAGAACCCAGGACAAAGCTGTTCTGTGTGCCCAAACCTGGGCCCGTGGCCCCAGTGATCAGCCCTTGTCTCTTTTCTCCTCAGACTGACACATCTGATCCTGAGAAGGTGGTCTCTGCCTTCCTGAAGGTGTCTTCAGTCTTCAAGGACGAAGCCACAGTGAGGACGGCTGTTCAGGACGCAGTAGGTACTGTGGGCTGGTGGGGCCTGGATGTCTCAGCCCTTCTTGCCACTCCAGGGGTCATACCCTTGTTCACCTGCAGATGATGTTTATTATGAGTGGCTGTAGCTCTATTCCAGCCCTTTCCACTTGTTCATTTGGGTTCCTGCCATGGCCCTGCAGTGGAGCAGGCTGGGTGTCCATGGGGAAACAGGCCCAGAGAGAGTAAGGGCCTTTCCCAAAGTCGTACAGCTTAATGCAGCTAGAACTCAGGCCTGTCTCACCTCGGCATGCAGCGGGCCAGGAAGCATTTGGAATGGGCCTAGGCTGGGAGGCGCGCACACTCTTCTTAGGCACTGGCTGGGCAGGTGAGGGCTAGATTGGCATCTCCAGATCTGCTGAGAATCCCACTCCCATGGGCATTGGAAACAAGTGGCCTGGATTCTGTTTTCCAGAACAGCCTAGGTCAGCAGCAGGTGTCCAAGGCCAGTCCCCGCAGGCCCTCTCCAACTCCTCTCCCCACTCTCCCCCACCCACCTTGTTAGAACACTGGAAGCCTCCCGCAGTAGTGGTCAGCTTGTGTAAGGGGGGCAAGACCTGAGCAGACCTGTCACAAGCCCATTGTATGCGTGAGGAAACTGAGGCCAGAACAGGGAAGGGCTGAGGTGTCGCAGTGGTGGATGAACTGAGCCGTCCCCATGCCCACTGGTGCCTGCGCCTGCGTCTTCCCTGCTCCTCTTCAGCGTGAGGCCTCTGGGCGCCCGCCCCTGGCTGCGCTCTGCTGCACATCTCCTCCTGCCCCAGCACTGCTTCTGCCCTTGCAGATGCCTTGATGAAGAAGGCCTTCAGCTCGTCGTCCTTCAACTCCAACGCCTTTCTCACGAGGCTCCTCATCCACATGGGTCTGCTCAAGGTGAGTCTGGAAGGCTTGACAGACCCAGGACGGAGGAAAGCCCGAGGGCCTGAAGCTGCTCCACTCCTTCCCACCACCCTCCCCCCCACCTCAGTTCATGGGGCCGTCACCCAGGGGGTCCCCAAGACTCAGGTCTGCTTACACAGCCTTGGTCTTCGTCCTGGGGTACCAATGACTTGACTGGACCTTGGCTATAGGGCACTCTCAGCAGGGTCTGGGTGGTGAGACCACAGGCCCCCATTGACCCTGAAGCTCACGCCACCTTCTGCTCTGTTCCCCTTGCAGAGTGAAGATAAGATCAAAGCTATTGCCAACCTCTACGGCCCCCTGATGGCTCTGAACCACATGGTACAGCAGGACTACTTCCCCAAGGCCCTTGCACCCCTGCTGCTGGCGTTCATGACCAAGTGAGTGTGTCCTCGTCGTTTCCCAACTGGTGCCTGCGCTCTCAGGCCCTGGGCCTGTCAGGAGGAGCTGGAGTCCTCGCCCAGCGGACCTGGCTGCTCCCTCATGCCGCCTGGGCTCTCGGCACCCATGTTTCAGCCTCCCATCCACCCTGGGATGTCTCTTCTCCTCTGCCCATGTAAAGATGTGGGGCTCAGGGACAGCATCTTTCCCTGTGTAGGATAGAAGACTTGCAGTAGTCCCATTTTCCAGATGAGGAAACGAACACCTGGGTGGCTAAAGCGTTTTGTTCGGGGCCCAACGCTAGTTAGAGGCCGGCCGGGCCAAGCCCAAGGCTGCTGGTCTAGGTCCTGCCCAGCCTGCTCTCTGGGGGCAGTCCAGGTGCCAGCACTCCCCATGGCCCCCACGGCCTAAGGGGCCTGGTTCGGCCAGCCTTCCCCAGCCAGTCCCTCCCCGGGAGGGGCCCAGAGACATGGGAACTGTGGCCCTGCCCTGGAGGGCCCCGGGGTCCCACCAGGGGTGGGTCAGGAGGCCTGTTCCTTTTGCCTTCACTGAAGCCTGTGTGACCCCAGCTGACCTCTGGCCTTCCTCAGGCTCCCGTCTCCCCTTTTGCCTGACCCAGGGTTGGGCAAGATTGTCTCCAAGGGCTCGGACTGGGCGCCCGTCCTGAGAGCCCAGTTGAAGTGGGGGGCCCGCCCCCCCAGAGCCGAAAGGCGGCGCACTAGTGGCCACTGTGGGCTCCTAGCTGGGCCGGCCCATGTCATGGTCCCAGCTCCAGGCTTTACCCTGGCTGTTGGGCCTTGGGGTGCAGTACCCCTTACGAGCCCCGTGCTCGGCCTCCCCGCCCCAGCATACAGGAGGAGGGGACTGACGTCACCATTGCAAAGTGAGGGTTATGAGGATCAGAGAAATGACACATTTTAAACCTCAAAAATGGCCCTCACTTGCCGCTACCCAAGTGGGAACAGGCGCAGCCCGAGCTTGGGTGCGCAGCACCCAGAGGTGTGCACACTACCCAGTGGCCCCATTCTCCCCACAGGCCCAACGGCGCCCTGGAATCCTGCTCCTTTGCCCGCCACAACCTGCTGCAGACGCTGTACAAGGTCTAGGCGTGAAGCTGGTTCTCCCCGCCCTCGGCCTGGACCTGTGGCCGGGGACAGGGCCTCTGATGAGCTGAGCCACAGCCCATCCCCTCCCCGTGGGCGGGACTGGCCAGAGGCAGGGGGGGTCTTTGTCTCCTGTGTCGTGTGGTCCCCACGTGTGTGTGCCGGTGTGGGTGTGTGTGCAGGTGTGTACTCCCTGCCCGGCTGGCCCCGGTCCCGCCCTGGGGAGCTGGCCCCCAGGGGAAAGGACGAAAGCTGCTCTGCCATTAAATCACCGCCACCTGAGGGCGCTGTGCTCATCTGTAGCTCAGGGTTGAGGCCCTGGTGGCTGTCCCCACCCATCTTGCCATCCTTCCCCTCCTCATGGGTCACACACAGCCACGGGGAGTTGCTGTCCACGTGCTGTCCCCTCCCGTCTTGTGGCCGGGCTTGTCTCCTGCCTGCCTGGGGCTGCGCACTCAGTGGCTGCCTCTGCTTCCAGTCACCAAGCCCTGGTCCGACAGCGACCCGCCCCCACCGCCCGTCCCTGCTGTGCGGGTGCTCGGCTTGTAGAGCAGAGCCTGACACAGGTGGAGCCTTGAGGGCTGTCAGCAGAGGTCGAGACCCTGGTCCCCACGCATGTGGACAGGACGGGAAAGCAGTGGGCAGACCCAGACCGCCTGGGGTAGGAGTCGCCCATGGTGCACTGGGGCCCTCCACTGCCCGCTGAGCATCTGGGACTCTCAGATCTGCCCGAATCTGTCCCCCAGCCCAGGGGGTGGGGGCAGGGGCAGGGCCACTGGGGCCTGAGCTGCATCTCTGGGTTGTTCCATAGGACCTCCTGGGGTAGGGGAGGGATGGGACTGGACTGGGCAGAAGGTGCCCTTGGAGCTCCCTCGGCAGTCCCGAGGCCCCTAGACTTTCCCTCCTGTGCTTTCTGTGTCTGGGCTGTGCCCAGAGGCTTAAATAAACTCTCGTGTGGCAGCAGCAGAGGCTGAGCGATGTCTTTCACCCAGACTGGGCCATGCCTGGGGCCTCGTTACCTGGAGTCGCGCCTAGCTGGGCACTTAGCCCCCGCCAGTCTATCATGGGTAGTCCGTCTTGCAGAAGAGCCCTTGTGCCAGCCCGTATCAGCCCCTGAGCAGGCCCTGCCCCCTCTTGGCCTGGCAGCTTCCCTCTAGCAGCTGGGCAGATGGTGCCCAGGAAGGGGGCCCCTGGCCGGGGGGAGATGCCCAGGCCTTGCCCCACCCATCCATTCAAGGTGGTACAGGAGGCGGCAGATGGAGATCCCCGCACACCCCAAGGCCTCACCTTGCCAGACCCTGCTCTGAGCGCTGGGGTCGCAGGTTCTGCCCCTTGGGGAGCCTCCTGGTCTGGCCCAGCACGAGGGTGAAGGTGGTGCGCTAAAGAAATTCTTCAGGAATTAGGGAT
>JAKSZT010054301.1:4361367-4397549 GCA_026826555.1 Tolypeutes matacus | reverse complement strand
AGCCTTTGGGACATCCCTGACTCGGGTTTACACAACTCCCTGGGGCTCTAAATGTTCACGGGGAACTGTAGCCAACCTACGCCTGCACCTGCTCCAGGGCCCTCGGGGCTACCTTTCTGGGTCTCAAAGATCATAGCTGCCTGGGCCTGGGTGGCAAGGCCTCGGTGCAAGGCTGGACCCAGCAAGGGGAGCTCGAGGGGCTCATTCCACTCCTGTGTGTCCTCTGGACTAGGAAAGCACCAGGAAGCACGGGCAGGGGTGCCTCCTGCGGCACTGCTAGTGAGGGCAAGCTGAACAACTGGGAAAGCATTAACTGCAGCTTTGTGGGAAAAGAGCCATGTCAGATGAAAAAAACAAGTAAACCAAACAGCATGCTTAGGCATACGTATATATGTGCTAATGTTTCTATCCATAAAAGGAATGATAAACCCAGAATTCCAGATAGGAGTTAGCCTGGGGGAGGCAGAGGGCTGTGCAGGGTGGTGGGAATTGAGCAGTAGGAGCCATCCAAGTCTGCACAACAAATCCATATTTAAAAAGACAGCAAAATTTACACAGAATGCTCAAACTGATTATAACAAAATGAAAAACGAAAAACTGCCCCCCAAAAATCATGAAACTTGAAGACAAGGCAAACAATGACTAGGTGCTACCTCTCGCAGCAACGAGCAGATGCTACAAGACAGATGCGCAGCCTGTGGGGAGCAGATGTGGCTCAGGCTGTTTGGCACTTCCCTCTCAGATGGGAGGTCCCGGGTTCAGTTCCTGGTGCCTCCTGGAGAAGGTGAGCAAACAATGAGCAGACAGACAAGAGAACCATCTGGGGGAAAGGGATAAATAAAAGTGAACAGTAAATCTTTAAAAAAAAAGACAAGGGCAAGAGACCAGAAAAGTCATTACAACATATATAACAGGGAGAAGAAAAAAAGGATCAGTGTTGAGGATTTACATCCAATTGAAAAGTGGGCAAAGAATTGGAACAGGTAGTTCACAGAAGAGGAAACCTGAAAAGCCAATAAACACATGAACCTCTGTTCAACCTCACTAGTAATCAAGGGAATGCAGAACAAAACCACACATACCATTTCAAACCAGACAGGCAAAAATCACTGAAACGCAATGCCGGGAAGGAGATGAAGCTGCTGGAGGGAATGTTAAACTATTAAAAACACTTTGGAGGGAAGCGGCTGTGGCTCAATCAGTAGGGCTCCCGTTTACCATATGGGAGACCCCAGGTTCGGTTCCCGGGGCCTCCTGGTGAAGGCAAGCCTGCCCGCACGGCGTGGTTAGCTGACCCAGCGAACACGGGCAGCAAGGGGGGGATAAATGAATAAATAAATAAAATCTTTAAAAAATAAAAATAAAAACACTTTGGAGAGCACTTGGCAGAGAGCAAAAGAGTTGAAAATACATAGAACCTGTGATCCCAAATTCCATTTCTAAGAATCTACTTTAGAGAAACTTGTACATAGGCACAAGGAGAAAAGTGCAAAGGCAGCCTGATAAAGGGCACCCAGTTTAATAACCTAAAGGCACTGGTAGGAGAATGGTTAAATTATGGCATGTTCATGCAGTGAAATAAGATTATGCAGCAGCTAAAAGGAATAAACAAGAGCCACTGCATCCACATGAGGAGGCCTTGAAAGCAATGTTGAGGGACAAAAAACAAGGTACACAATAGGCACTGTTGGATATCATTAAAAATTTCAAGTGCCACATATCGTAAAATTTTACTGCCTCATGAAAGTGGTTGCCTCTGGATAGAGAGAGGGGAGAGGAGCCAAGGGTGGATTAAAGAGGGCTTCAACTGAATCTACTTTTTCTCCTATACAGGTATAATTTATATAAAACAGAATGCACAGATCTTAACTGTACAATAGTTTTGGCAGATGTACAGACTCTTTTTTAATTACCCCACGACGGTTTCTCATGCTCCTTTCCAGTCATTCCCCACTCCAAGAGGCAACCACTGCTCTGATTTCTATCACAATAGAAAAAAATTTTCCTGGCCTAAAATTTCATATAAATGGAATCATACAATATGTACTGTGTTTAGCTATTTTGTTGTTCAACATGTTTTTTTGAAGATTTATTTCTCCCCACCCCCTCGTTGTTTGCACTTGCTGTCGTGTCTGTCTTCCTTGTTTTCTTAGGAGGCACTGGGAACTGAACCTGGGACCTCTGATGTGGAAGGGAGGTGCCTAATCGCCTGAGCCACCTCAGTTCCCTGCTTTGTTGTGTCTCTCATTCTTTTGTTTGTTTGTTTGTTTACCAGGAGGTCCCAGGGATTTAACCCAGATATCTCCATATGTGAGACGGATGCCCAACCATTTGAGCCACATCTGCCCCCTCATTGTTTTTTTTTCTTCTTGTGTCTCTTGTTGCATACCTTGTTACACCAGCTCGCTGTGTTCTTTAGGAGGCACTGGTTGCCAAACCAGGGACCTCCCATGTGGTAGGCGGGAGCCCAATTGCTTGAGCCACATCCACTTCCCTAACATGATATTCTTGAGCCTTATCCATGCTCATGCATGATCGGTAACTTGTTCCTTCACACTGCTGTATATTCTATGTATGACTAGCTCACAATTTGTTTATCCAGTGTCCTATGGATAGATGTTTGGTTGTTTCTCAGATTTTGGCTTTTATAAATAAAGCTGCTATGACCATTTAATTGAAAAATCTATGTGGACATATATTTTTGCATCTCTTTGGTAAATATCTAGGAGTGGAATTGCTGGGTCATGGATTCGGTTTATTGTTTCTCCTCAGCATTATTTCTAATAGTGATAGACAACCCAAATGTCCATCAACAGGTCAATGGATAAACAAAGTATGGGATATCTATACAATGGAATATTATTCAGCAAGAAAAAGGAATAAAATACTGACATATGCTACAACATGAATGATCCTTGAAAACATGGTATGATTCCATTTATATGAAATGCCCAGAAGGGATAAATCTATATAGAGAGAAAGTAGCTTAGTGGTTGCCTAGGGTTGGGTGATGGTGGGGAATGGGGATGGGGGGGTGGGATTTCTCTTTAGAGGGATAAAACGTTCTAAAACTGTTGTGATGGTTGCACAACTGTGTCAATCAATATGTTTCCACTTTCACTCGTATCTATCTACCTTCCTCTCAGCATTATTTCTTTAATTCTCCAATGAATAGCAGAAGAGGAGACATGTCTGGGTATCAGGGGATGGGGACTGCTTTTGGAAATAGGATAAATGCACACCAAGATAATAGGGAGGGGTACCAATGTCTTTAACATATAAAGAACTACAAATCAAAAGAAAAGGACCAGAAAAAATGATTCTTAAATATATGGAAAGATGCTCCACCTCATTCAAAAGAAAGATATTCAAATTAAAACTACTAGATATAATTTCACATATAGATTGACTTATAAAAATAAAAGGATCCACTGATTAAACAAAAAAAAAACAAACTAATCCAGATGGCTTTGCCAGTAAATTCTACCAAGCATTCAAAGGACAAGTAATTCCAATCTTTCACAAAACACTCCAGACTATAGTAAAGAGAATAATCCCAAAACCTTGATACCAACCCCTGACAAGAGCAATAAAGGAAAGGAAAATTTCAGCCCAATATCACGCATGAGCAGAGCTGCAAAAATTCCTAAACAAAAGACTAGTGAACTGAATTCAATGAAGCCAACCCATTTCTGGTACTTTGTATCTGCAGCCCTGAGGCAAACTAAGGCAATGGGCAAAATATCTAATCAGACAATCCATCAAAAATATATGGATGGCGGGGAGCAGATGTGGCTCAAGCAGTTGAGCACCTGCCTCCCACATGGGAGGTCCTGGGTTTGGTTCCCAGTGACTCCTAAAGAAAAAACAAGCAGACAACAAGCAAAACAAACAACGAGCAAGACAACAAGCACAGACAATGAGCACAGGCAATGAGCAAACAGACGAGGGCGCCATTGGGGAGGGGGATATATGGATGTCTAATAAGCACATGAAAAGGTACTCAACATGATTAGTTATTAATGAAAAACACAGTGAGAGACAGCTACATATCTGCAGAATGGCTAAAATTCAAAGACTGACAATACCAAATGCTGACAAGGACGGGGGGCAACTGAAACTCTCACACACAGCCAGTGGGAATATAAAATGGTACAGCCGCTTTGGAAAACAGTTTGACAGTTTCTTGTAAAATTAAACATACACTCACCATATAACCCAGCAATCCCACTCCTGGGTATTTACTCAAGAAAAATGAAAGTCTATATTCACACAAAGACCTGCAAATGTTTCTTGGCCCAAACTGCAAAGAACCCAAATGTCCATTAACTTGTGACTGGATAAACAAATTATAATACATACACATAATGGAAGACTCCTCAGCGATAAAAAGGAACAAACGACTGGGCCCTGCAACGACACAGATGCATTTTAAATGCATCATGCTAGGGAGTGGAGGTGGCTCAAGTGATGAGGCGCCTCCCTCCCACATCGGAGGTCCTGGTTCGGTTCCTGGTGCCTCCTAAGGAAACGAGAAAGACGAACAGTCACAGCAAGTGCAAACAACGAGGGGGCGGGGGGAAATAAATAAATAAAATAAAATAAATCTTAATAAAGTAATATATAAATGTATCACGCTAAGTGACAAAAGCCTGCAGCTGACCTGCAGGCTGTCTGGAGGCCCTTCCCTGCCAGACCTGGCCTGGGCCTCTGGCTGCCCAGGCAGGGCCCTCAGGCCCTGGGCCGACACTGGGCAGGAGGCCCTGTAACTCCAGCCGCTGCTCCCACCCCCTCCCTCCCCTCCGCCTTGCTCGGCGGGACTGCGACAATGCCTTCCATTCAGCCCTGTCCCCAGTGCCAGGCCTGTGGGCCGGGAGGCGGGCTCCCGTGGTGTCCAGGCAGGGACCTGTGCTGGCCGTTCCCTGGTGCTGTGCCTCTAGGCTGGACGGGCAGTGCGAGCGGCATGGAGGGGTGAGTCTCTGGGCTCTGGGAGTATAAGGGGGTGCTTAGAGCAGATGGGTGGCCACAGGTAAGCCCCTGCCCCTCTCTGGGCCTCTAAGAGGCTGGGGAATGGGGGCTCTGGGCCCTTCCTGAGTCTGAGAGTCTACAAGGGTCTGCCTGAGGTGACTTCTGAGGAGGCTGATGTTTGGGAACGCAGCGGCTCCGTGGGCTCCCATGGAGTAGTCTTTCTGGGGCTTGTCTGAGAGCCCAGCAGCCCTCTGAGCCCTGGACGCTTGTCCCTTCAGGGATCTAACTCCATGGTGCCCCCTCCCCTGAGCCACAGTCTTTACCACAGGCTCTGAAGGCCACCAGATCCAACGCAGCGGCTGGACCCTGGGACCCAAAGGAGATTAAAAAAAAAAAAGTGACAAACAGTGAGGAGAGAAGGGGGCTGCCCAAAAGGTGGGGGCCCAGCCCAAAGACCAGGAAAGGCTGCTCAGAGGCAGTGACACAGCTGAGTGGGTTAGGCAGCCAGGGGTATGCGCTGGGCCTCTGTGGTGAGGACAAGGCTGGGTGTGTGTTTATGGTGGGAGAACTGGAGTGTGACTGGAGAATTCGCATAGATTACAGCTGGGGAAATTGGGAGTCAGGACTTTCTACAGAAGGCAACAGGGCTATGCTGAAGCATTTTCTGCCAGAGGTGTCACGGTCCCAACCGTTTTGGAAAGGTCCCTTTGGTTGCTGGGTGGTAAGCAGGGCGTAGGAGAGGACAGGAAAGCCATGGGGGTAGAGGTTGGCCTAAGCAGCAATGGGCAGAGGCTGTGGTTGTGAGGTGGAAGGGTCTAATAGGGGAGGGAGGGAGGGATGAGAAGACAGATGGACGGATGGGTAGGCAGGTGAGTGGATGGATGGATGAGCAGTCAGGCAGACAAAGAAAGATGAGTGGAAGGATGGACAGATGGGTAAATGAATGGAGGAGAGATGGGTGGATGGATAGATGGGGTGGGTGGGTAGACAGGTGAGTGGGTGAATGGACAAACAGGTAGACGGACAGATGAGTGGATGGATGGATAGATGGGTAGATGAATGAACAGAAGGGTGGATGGATGGACAGGTGAATGGATGCACCTTGCCCAAAACACACTCCAAACCCATCCCCTTTGTCCCCCTGACCCCAGTCCACACAAAGTAGATGATACTAAAAGGAAGGGAAGACAATAGGGAAATAAATGCAGAGGAGAGAAGAGGCCAGAGCTGCCCTGCTCGCCCTGTCAGTGTGGCTCTAACAAGCCCTAAAGGCTCCCTCAAGAACACCAGCCCCACGACATCTGGTCCTGCCCAGCCTGGCCTGCTCCCTCAGGGCCCCCGCCATGCCATCTTCTCCAGGAGGGCGCCATCTTGCTCCCTGCCCGGTAGCCACATCTCTCTGAGGATGGGCAGCTTCCCCATCACCAAGCACACGCAGGGAGCCTCACCACAGCCTTGGCCACGCTCTGAGCCCCAGAGCAAATCCCGCATTCAGCAAATCCTCGGAGCCACTTGGGAGACAAAGGGACTCTCTGGGTGACCTTTCGGAGCCTCAGTTTTCACAGGCATAACGCAGGGCTGATGACAGAACCTCCACCACATAGGGGGTGTGAGGCTCAGGGCAACGACAGAGACTTCTCGGGGCCAGAGGGAGGAAGGTGCCTGAGGGGCTCTGGGCCGGGAGACAGCACCGTGGCCGTGGCCCAGTGAGTGGACAGCGTGGGGCCCCTGTCCCTGCGGACAACCGGCCCTCCCCGTTCCCAGGCCCCAGAGCTCCACCCACTGCTTCTTGGCGCCGCTGCTTCCACTGCTGCTCCTGCCGCTGGGCCCGCCTTGGCACGTGGCCGCCCAGCGCTGCCCACAGGCGTGCGTCTGTGACAATGCCCGACGGCATGTGGCCTGCCGGCACCAGAACCTCACCGAGGTGCCGGCCACCATCCCCGAGGTCAGCAGGGTGGGGAGTGCAGGCTCAGGATGGCGGAAGGGGGGCCGAGGGAAGAGCCTGGAAACGGGGTCCCCTGCTGCCTGGCTGGGAGATCGCGGGGGTGACCTGACCTCTCTGAGCCTGTCTTCACACCTGTAAAATGGGGAGCGATGCTAACCAAGCACAGGGCAGTAACCTATCTAAAAGCCTTGCTAGGTGCCTGGAACAAGGAGTTGACCTCTAAGTAAATGGTGGGTTCATTATACTCTGGCAGGGGACTGGGGATGCAACAGGGGTGCCTTAACTTCCTAGGGCTGACGTAGCAAAGTACCACAAACTGGGCAACTTAAAGCACCAGGAACTTACTCTCTCACAGTTCTGGAACCTAAAAGTCCCAAGTTAAGGTGTCGGCAGGGCCGAGCTTCCTCGGAAGGCTCCAGGGGAGGATGCCCGCTTGCTCTTCCCATTCCAGGTGGCCCCAGGCACGCCTTAGCTTGGCCGGGCCACTCCACTCTGCCTCCGTCTTCACGTGGCCGTCTGAGTCTCTGTATCCAAATTTCCCGCACCAGTCATAGTAGATTTAGGGTACACTCTAATCCAGGATGTCCCCACCTTTACCAATTACATCTGCAAAGGCCTTGTTTCCAAG
Organism: Tolypeutes matacus; assembly: GCA_026826555.1. Taxonomy (NCBI): domain Eukaryota; kingdom Metazoa; phylum Chordata; class Mammalia; order Cingulata; family Chlamyphoridae; genus Tolypeutes; species Tolypeutes matacus. The sequence continues at coordinate 4,390,008 of JAKSZT010054301.1, read as the reverse complement.
TGTGGTCACATTCTGAGGTTCTGGGGGGACAGGAACGGGGAGGGGTATTCAACGCAGTACAAGGGGTCAAACGTGGTCTCTGTCCTATGAAGTCAAGAGCCAGTGAAAGTAGAGAAAGTAAACAGGTGGTGGCAATGCAATGTGAAAAGTGCTCTAGTGGCTGGGGTGGAAGGCCTCCTGGAGGAAGCACTGGGGAAGCTGCGACCAGCAGGATGAAAAGGAGGAAAAGGCAAGGTGGAGGAGGGGGCAGGAAGGGTGCCCAAGTGAGGGGACAGCACGTGCAGAGGGCCTGGGGTTAGCGAGGGGCACAGCAGGGTCCCTGTGCCGCTCAAACGACGCCCCCTGCCCCCCAGCTGACCCAGCGGCTGGACCTCCAGGGCAACATGCTGAGGGCGCTACCTCCAGCTGCTTTCCAGGCCCTGCCCCACCTGACGCACCTGGACCTGCGGCACTGCCAGGTGGAGCAGGTGGCCGAGGGGGCCTTCCGGGGCCTGGGCCGCCTGCTCCTCCTCAACCTGGCCTCCAACCGCCTGCGCGCGCTGCCGCAGGAGGCCCTGGACGGGCTGGGCTCGCTGCGGCGCCTGGAGCTGGAAGGGAACCTGCTGGAGGAGCTGCGGCCCGGGACGTTCGGGGCCCTGGGCGCGCTGGCCACCCTGAACCTGGCCCACAACGCCCTCGCCTACCTGCCCGCCATGGCCTTCCAGGGGCTGCTGCGCGCGCGCTGGCTGCGGCTGTCGCACAACGCGCTCAGCGTGCTGGCCCCCGACGCCCTGGGCGGCCTGCCCGCCCTGCGCCGGCTCAGCCTGCACCACAACGAGCTGCAGGCGCTGCCCGGGCCCGCCCTGGCCCAGGCCCGCGGCCTGGCCCGCCTCGAGCTGGGCCACAACCCGCTCACCTCCGCGGGCGAGGAGGACGGGCTGGCGCTGCCCGCCCTGCGGGAGCTGCTGCTGGAGCGCGCGGCCCTGCAGGCCCTGGGCGCCCGCGCCTTCGCCCGCTGCCCGCGCCTGCACACCCTGGACCTCCGCGGGAACCAGCTGGGCGCGCTGCCCCCGCTGCAGGGCCCGCGGCGGCTGCGCCGGCTGCGGCTGCGGGGGAACCCGCTGTGGTGCGGCTGCCAGGCGCGGCCGCTGCTCGCGTGGCTGGCGCGGGCGCGCGTGCGGGTGGACGGCGCGTGCGGGGGGCCGCGGCGCCTGCGCGGGGAGGCCCTGGACGGCCTGCGGCCCTCCGACCTGCGCTGCCCGGGGCCTGGGCTGGAGGAGGCGGCGGCGGAGGAGCTGGCTGCGGCCCGGGCCCGCAAGCCCAGCCCGGCCCCCGCGGGGGAAGACGGGGCGGCCCGGCCCTGCCCGCGCGCCTGCGTGTGCGCCTCCGAGTCCCGGCACAGCGGCTGCGAGGGCCGCGGGCTGCGGGCGGTGCCCGTCGGCTTCCCCAGCACCACTCTGCTCCTGGACCTGAGGAGGAACCGCTTCCCCGCGGTGCCGCGAGCGGCCTTCCCCGGGCTGGGCCACCTCGTGTCCCTGCACCTGCAGCACTGCGGCATCGTGGAGCTGGAGGCGGGCGCCCTGGCGGGGCTGGGCCGCCTCCTCTACCTCTACCTCTCCGACAACCAGCTCTCCGGCCTCAGCGCTGCCGCCCTCGAAGGGGCCCCGCACCTGGGGTACCTGTACCTGGAGCACAACCGCTTCCTGCAGGTGCCGGGGGCCGCGCTGCAGGCCCTGCCCAGCCTCTTCTCCCTGCACCTGCAGGGCAACGCCGTGGCCCGCCTGGCGCCTGGGGACCTGGCCGGGGCGCGGGCCTTGCGCTGGCTCTACCTGAGTGGAAACCGCATCAGCCACGTGGCTCCGGGGGCACTGGGCCCAGCTCAGGAGCTGGAGAAGCTACACCTGGACGGGAACCAGCTGCGAGAGGTGCCCACTGGGGCCTTGGAGGGGCTGCCCGCCCTTCTGGAGCTGCAGCTATCGGGGAACCTGCTCAGGGCCCTGCAGGATGACGCCTTCCGCCCTGTGGCCGGGTCGCTGCAGCACCTCTTCCTGAACAGCAGTGGCCTGGAGCAGGTGGGCACAGGGTGTGTAGGGAGGCTGGGGTGGGTAGCACGCTGCAGGCATTCACTCCACACGCACTTGCTGCCCCTCAGTGCCAGGCCCTGGGCATGGGGGCCCTGAGATGCAGCAGACACTGCCCCTGCAGGCGGGAGTCCAGGTGTGGCCACAGACAAGAGGGAGTCCAGCGCCTCGTGGCAAGAGGCCTGCCCAGGGAGGGCCCCGGGGAGGGGGGAATTTGGGACCATGGGGCTGCCTGCTCTTGCACACGTTGATGGCAGGGCTGGAGCTCCTAAGAAGCTTTGCCATTCATTCCGGTGGGGTTCAGGCACTGCGGAAAAATCCGCCAACTGGCCTTCGGGTGACTTGGGAAGAGCAAGGGCTTTGGCATCAGACTGTCCCAGGTTTCGACCCTGGCACCTTGGGCTGCCCAGCCTCCTCACACCGGGCAGGGGGTGCCCTGCAGGACCTCACACTGGGCCTGACCGCCTCCTTGCAGATTTCTCCTGGGGCCTTCTCAGGCCTGGGGCCTGGGCTCCAGAGCCTGCACCTGCAGAATAACCAGCTGTCGGCCCTGCCCGCCCTGCCTGGCCTCACCCGGCTCGAGCTCATCGACCTCAGTGGCAATCCCTTCCGTTGCGACTGCCAGCTGCTCCCGCTGCACAGGTGGGCACCCCACACCTGCTCTCGGTCAAGCCCTGCAATCTCCCTGGGGCACCATGTCCAGGGTCAGCTGCCCTCCTGGGGAGCCATCCTGCACAGAGCCTTGACTCCCTCACCTACAAAGTGGGAAAGCTCTGTCCTGCCTGCTGGGTGAGACTAATGCTCACTGGCACCCAATAAATGTGCACTTTACGTAATTCTCCACGTGGGCAGGTTGACGTGGGATCAAACCCCAGCTCTGTGATTTAGTGGCTGTCTCTCTTTGGGCAATGCACATAACCTCTCTGTGCCCATGTCCTTGTCTGTCAAAAGGGGAACGATAATAATAGTCTTTCCCTCCTGGAGGTGTCAAGTATTAAAGGATCCTCTGTAGACTGGTAAGCACCCTGTAACTGATCCTGACTCCAGGAAGGGGCCAGGGGCTTGCAGGGCCTGCGCAAGGTCACACACTGGTAAGCAGCAGGGCCGGCCTCGCCCACTGGGCCGCCTGCCCCAGATTCCTGTGGAACCTCGGCTCGGCTCAGGACAGTGCTCAGCCAAGGGTCTCACCAGCTCTTTCCTCCTCAGGTGGCTCACTGGGCTGAACTTGCGGGTGGGGGCCACCTGTGCTGCCCCTCCCAGTGCCCGTGGCCAGAGGGTGAAGGCTGCAACTGCTGTCTTCGAGGCCTGCCCAGGTGGGGCTGCCAGGAAGGTCAAGCGGATGTTGGCCCCCCGACCCAGTGTCAGAACCCCCATCAGGGGGAGGCAGCGGGGATCAGACGAGGTGGGCAGTGGGGCTGCTGGGGGAGGCCTCGGTGGGCAGAGCTGCTACCCAAAGCTCCAGGGTGGCAGGGCTTGGACTTCCCTTGGGCTCATGTGGTCCCAGAGCTGGGCAGTGACTCTTTGGTGTCCATTCAATAATGTGCAGCCTCCTCTGTCCCTGGCCTGGGCCCAGGGGCGGGGTTCTAAGGAAATGACCAGGTGCTGCTGCACCCCGTGGCACAGGGCCTTTCCAATCAGCCACAGCATTCCTGGGTCCCAGCGTGTCCGTAAGGTCCCATAGTCACTTTTCTGGGTCAGGTGTGTGGCCACTTTCCTGACAAACCCACTCACAGCCTGGGGGCTATTTAGTCTTGTTCCCGGCCCAGAGATGGCCCTAGTTGCAGAAATGCTACTTCCTCTGTTTCTGCTGTTGCAAGAGGAGAAGACTGACTGGGTAATGTAAGACAGGAGGGGCGCAGGGAGGCTTCCCGAGTCGTCAGATTTCATCTCAGCACCAGTGAGCAGGGAAGAGGGGACGGAAGGGCTTCTAGCGCCCCCAGTCAGGCACTGTTTCCTTACAATTGCTCACGAGTTGCGTACCCTCCCTCATCTTGGTCCGAGGTGGACTTTGGGCCAGGCAGCAGGGACAGAGGACAGAGGCCCTGCTTTGGGGGAATTCACAGCCTTGGGGGGTAGAGAGGAATAGGGACGGCAGAACTGTAAGGACGGGGAGTTGTGAGAGAATTCTTTGCTGTTCTGTGTACTCTTCGTGTATTAATGCATTTACTCATAATACTGAGGTGGTAGCAGAATATTCTACTGCAAGGAACAGAAATCTGACAAAGCAGACTTTACAAGTAAGGGGTTTAATTGTCTGATACAAGAAATTCTGTGTGGAGAGGCCAGTCCAGGGCTGACACGACAGCTGAACATGTCCTCCTGCTCTGCCGTCCTTACAGGTGGATTCTGTGCTCATGGCACTACCTGCCATTCATTCAGGAAGGAGGCAGGAGCAAGGGGCCAAAACAGCAGGTGCCCACTCTTCCCAGAGGCCCTCCCCAAGAAGTTCTCAGCTAGAATTGGACCCCTTACTGCAAAGGAATCTGGGAAGATGAGTTCTTTTTAGCTGGACACTTCACCCTGAACAAATAGCAGGGTTCCACAAGCAGGTGCAGAGCCACCTCCCTCCAGGTATCCTGTCCCAGAGGAATTAAGGCTCTGTCCCTCCCTTGGGAGGGCGATGGCCCTGACCTGTCACCACCTGAGTTGCAGAGCTGTAGGATGTGAGAGATGGGGCTGGGGGCAGTGGCCTCTGCCTGAGACCCACCTCAGCCCTTAGGGCCTCTCTCTATTCCAAGGCCTGTTCACTTTGAGGTACCTGGGCTGGGCCAACAGGCTGCCTTCTGAGCCTGATTCCTGCCACGTGTGGGGCTGCCGAATGCCATTAGCTAAGGAGACGTTCTCTCTGAACCTGCCTGGAAATACCCCAGGCCCATGATGGCTGCAAACCTGCTCCCTGTGGGCCAGTCACCCCATCTCTGGGATGAAACCAAATAGGCTGGGTCCTGAGCAAACCCACAGCAAGGAGGGGATGTGAGCAGCCTGACGGCTCCTGGCAGCTGCACAGCACAGCTGCAGCCTCCAGAGCCAGCTACAGGGACTGGCCCCAGTGCAGGGCCACCTCTCTCCAGGCACAGAGAGGGGCTGAGGACTGAGCCCAGCCCACCTTAGGTTCCAGGCAGAAGAGTTACTGAGGAGATAGGATTGATCATAAAGACAGTTTCAAAAGGAGACTAACTGGGAGCCTGGAATTTGGGCGGACACTAGGGGAGCTTCTAGAATGTAGTTTCGAAGAAGAGTAGGAAGTATTGAAATATGCTAAGAACATTGGATAGTAAGGAAAAAGGAGCCATGTTTCCCCTTTTTCTCTCTCCCTCCAAGAGACATTGCTTGGCTAAGGGCCACCTCAACCAGCAGAGCTGACACTCCCCTACTTCCAGGGCCCCTCTGGCAGGGCCATCGTTAGGCTCAATGCTGGTGGCAGAGCCTTCCTCTCAACTGGGGCCCTCTAGCAAGGGCCTGAGCTCATCTGCCAATGCTGCTGCTCCTGGCAGCGAGCATCCTCCCTATCCAGTCTGCGCCAGCTAGCACAGGCTGAGGTGGCGTCCTTCCCTCCACAGGCCCCTGCCAGCCTCCCTACCCAGGGAGTGAACCTGCCCTCTCCCCCACCATTCCTCCTAGGAAAGGGGAGTCAGTACTCATGACAGCAGAGGAAGGAAGTCACTGAGACCCACATCCTGGTCACTGCTGCCCGCCAAAGCTGTGTGCCTGCACAGGGCTTCCCTGGGGTGCTGGGGGCAGAGCACCAAGCCAGGAGGCTAGAAAGGCAGAGCTGCTGGATTATCCTGTGGGATCTGGGCAGAGGCTAGAGCCATCACCTCACTGTTCACTGGGCCCCTCCCTTGCCCCCCATACCCCAAGTCCAGTATCTCGTCTTCCAGGGTGACTGGTGGCTGCCTCCACCCCTGGCACTGGTGGAGGATGGTGGGTGTGAGGCTACTGCATAGACAGTGGCAGTCTGGGCAGCTGGTGTTCAAGTCGAGAGGGACTCTGGCTGGACAAGGAGTTGCTCACCGTCAAGTTTGGGGGCCTCAGGCAGCCCCAGCCACACAGGCCTTGCCAAAGAGGAGGGCAGAGGCAAGGTGGTCCTGCACTGCCCGGCCCTCGCAGCACCAGGCTGGATTTATGCAGAAAGGCTCGGACTCCAAACTGAAGTGGGGTGGAGAGAGGAGATGACCAGGCCGGGGACAGGGAAGGCTCAGTCCTCTGTCTCCTGCTTGATGTGCTCGAGGGGCACAGGCAGCTCAGGAGCCTTGTCAGGCGTGTCTAGATGCTCCTCCTTCACAGGCACAGCAATGACTGAAAGAGGAGGGGGTGGCGCAGGGAGAACTGTGAGAATGCAGGCAGCTCTGAGAAGGGCGGCCACAGGCCACTGGGAAAGCCATCTGCTCTGGCTCCCAGAGACAGGGCCCTCGGGGGGCAGCAGAGAAAGCCCGGTGCCATGGTCACACCCCAGACAGGCAGGCTGTGCCAGAGACACTGGAATCTGCCAATCTGCCACCCACTTGGGGGTGGGGGTGGGGGTGGGGGTGAGTGGTCGAGGAAGAAGAGGATAGGCCGGAGAGCTTGCTGGAGAGGGGCTCAGCTCGGCTCTGTTCAGAGTGGGGATGGGGGGTGTCTGGAAGCTCTCCAGGCCCAGTGCTTTGAGGAGGGCTGCTTGGTGCCCAGAAAATTCTCTTCAAACTTGACTCCACTCTCCTGTGCCAGGTGGGGAAGGAGAGGAGCTGCCTCTGAGTCCTGGAGTGGGGCTGGCCCTGCCGGAGCCCCCGCGGCTCTTACCCTCATCAGGAACAGGCTCGGACATCTTCTCTGCAGCCTGCAGGTCCTCCTCCAGCAGGGGCTTCTTGGAGCCCTGTCTGAGGGGCCGGGTCTTGGTGGGTAGAATTCGTTTCCCTTTAAATAAAACTGGAATCAAACCTGCACCAGGGTTGTATCTGGAAACAAACGTGCACAAGGTGCCACCTGGGGAACAGAAGGCCTGGATCCCAGCTCTGACATGACCCGACCAGCTGTGTGCACTTGGGCGTGTTTCACAGAGAGCCCGGGGCTCAGCGCAGCATGACTGCTGCCTTCCCTTTTCTGAGCCTGTTTCTTTACCTGTAATAGGCGAGCTTCCTGCCTCCTCCAGGTGATGAACTCCACACCCTCACACACCGTAAGCCTGCCCAGGGACCTCACCCGTTTCCTCTTTGTCCCATTTTGGGACACCATGGTGCTGGGTCGGCCTTCTCCCACTCTCAGCCCCTCTCCAATCTGCCACTGCTCACGCCGAGCCCCCGAGGTTGGGGCAGGAGTGGTGTCCAGCCCAGGGAATGACACTGCCGGCCCCTGACGGCAGGTGCAGGTTGAGCTCTTGGCAGCCTGCCTTCTCTGCTCCCACCCCTCACGGCGGCCTTGGAGAGACAGCATTCTCGTCCATCTCCACCTGCACCCTTCAACTTGCACACTGCCTGGGAGGCCCCCCCCCTCAAGCACAATCTTGTCACTGTTCCTCCACACACTAACCACTTGGACTCCCCATTTTATCCTCGGGGTCCCCAAGACACAGAGTGTAGGGCAAATGGGGTCAAAGGGCAAGGGAGAGGAGATGGGGAGGAATGGTGGGGAAAGCTAAGGAAGTGGAGATGGGCTGACTCTCCACCCTCTGCTCCCAGGGCCACCAGCCTAGCTGCTCTGAAGCATCACTTACTTTTCTTCCCAAATTGTTTCTTTTTCTTCTTTGTGGCCTCTTTGGCCTTCAGAGGTGTGGTTGGCTCTGTTGTTCAAAGATAAGGGCAAAAGGAGTGAGAAGAGAGCCTATTCCCACAGGCTGGAGGCCCTCCCGAGCTCCCTGCCACTCCCACTACCTTCCCTCACACACGGGACATCCTGTGAAGGGAAGCCAGCATGGGGCAATGACAGCGGGGCAGGGAAAGGGCCGGAGAAAGCCTGGAGAATCGCTGTCCCTTCCCACCCTTGTCAGCAGGGCTGCTTAGGGGGACGTGGGTAGTTTACCTGGGTGCCCAAGGGCACACACACATGACAGGGGGGGCAAGAGCAAGAAAGGAGCTCTGCGGGCCAGAGGGAGAGGGAGACACAGAAGTCAGGAGCGGAGGTGGGGGGGATGATGGCCACTCTATTAGGCACAGGCCGTGAGACTTGGTGATCCCACGCCAAAGAGCAAAGAGCGGGGATTGGCAAGGAGGATAGAGAGAAGGAAGGAAATCAAGAGCCCCTGAGGGTGGCGAGCGTCCAGACCTGTGGCCACCGGTGGTTGGAGCTGGTAGCCGGTGAGCTCGCACCAGCCCACAGGGTAGATGTCCGGAGACTCACAGTCCACCCACTGGTCATACTCGCTGTCCCAGCCATCAAAGTGGATGCTGAGGAGCCGATGCACCACCCGCTTCACCGTGGCCACGCAGATGAGCCGGGGCTCCATCAGGTCCACAGCCTCCAGCTTCATGCCCACCTTGAAGCCATGACTGGGGCAGTCCTGGGGGCGGGGAAGAAGGCAGTTGCCAAGCTGGCTCCGGGGGCCTGACAGAACTGGGGGGCTGGGGCTGGCACTCCAGAGTGCCTGCTAGGGGGCTCCTCTGGACAGTGATCCACTGCACTTCCTTCCCAGGCACGAACCCCTCCCCATGGAAAAGGGACTGGCTAAAGTGAGGCTCCATTGAGTGTCTTGTCATAGTTTCGGACTCCTCCCCAGGAAGGGACTCATCTCGGCAGAAGAGACCCGAGGCTGAAGCAGGCGCCCCCGGCAGTAGTCAACAGGGCAGGGCGGGTCCCAGGGCTGCTCCTGGCCCCTGGCTCCGGCCTCAGCCTCTCACCATGTTAAAGAGTCTTGATGGAGCTGCTCTTGACATGGTCTTTTCCAAGTAGGTCTCCCAGTTGAAAGTCTGTGCCTCGTACCCTGGAAGAACAGAAAGCTTGGACGCTGAGAGAGAGGAGGAGAAACGGGATGGGATGGGGGGGCCCCTGCAGCTTGGTTGGCACTCTACTTGGAGTCTCCCAGCAGCCTCTGCCCGCATCCCAGGCTGCTACCTGCTCGAGGACCACACTCCCTGCCTGTATAGACTATTCACTGCCCAAAGGGACAAGACGGAGCTCTGCTCGCCAAGCCACACTGGCGTGGGGCTGACTCAGCCTGGAAGAAAGTCGGCCGGGCAGTGTAGGGCTAGGCTGGCCTGTGTCCCTGTCACCTCTCCAATACACCCTGGGATTCCAAGCCCCAGGCGTCTGGCATGGCCAGGAATCTAGGCCTATGGCCTCACTTGCCCCTTCCCACTACAGGGCTGGCATGTGATGAATGGCCTCACCAGGCTTACCTTTTGGGGGTGTAAGCTCCACATCATTTTTCTGGCAGAAGGTGGCTGGGAAGATGGCATGGGAGGAGGCATGGTAACAGAACCAGTCTGAGCCATCTGTGGAGGGCCCCCCATCCACGCAGATCATCAGGTAGCCATCCAGGAGAACCTAGGCATGGGGGGTGGGGGCAGGTGAGGCAGGGCAGCCTGGGGGAGCTGTACCCCATCCCAGGGCAAGGTAGCTATGGTGAGGATGAAAGCAAACGGATCCAACTGGATCTTGGGGAAGAGCCTTTCCTGAGAGTACCCTGAGCTCCTCCTTCGTAGCACTTCTATAATTACATCTTTGTGAGAGCAAGCGCCATGCCAGCAGGGGCAGGGTCTGTCCGGTTTGCCAGCGCATTCTCTGGTGAGCACACGGCCCGGCATGGAGTAAATCTGCTGAGTGAACAAATGAGCAGTGTCCTCCAGGAGGGCTAAGGCTTCCACAGCAATGGAGGAAGTTAGGAGCAGTGAGCCCAGCTGTGGCTCTGGGCTGCACCCGCACTTAAAGGAGGTGGCAGGCTAGTGGCAGGGCCCCGGTGAGGTGACAGCAGGCCTTCCACCTAACACGGGACCAGGCTCAGCCAGCTGTCCAACAGGCACCTGTTCACCATCTTTGGACCCTGGCATGAAAGCAGATTCTGAGCAAGGAGCAGATAAATATCCTACTTAGAAAAATCAGGAATCTTGGAGAAGGTATGATGCACACCTCCTTGGCCCCAAGAGCCCACCCGACAGTGGCGTACAGAGCTCTGCTGCCTGCCGCTGCCCTCAAAACTGGCTCACCTTGCAGACGGTTGCCACGCAGATGTTGCCCAGATTCAGGGGATCAATGGCCTCCAGCTTCATCCCCTCCTCAAACCAACCGCCTTCCGTGTAGACAGCTCGTACCTTAGGGAATGGGGCAGTTGGGGGCTCTCTGGGTAGGCCAGGGGGAAGGGCTGAGGGGGAGGGGTACAGGGAGTGGGAGTGAAGAGCCAGGGTCTTCAAGCTGGAGGAGACCCATGGTCAAGGGGAAAGTGCCCAGGGGCTCTGCCTCACCTTCTTGAAGAGGTAAGGAACTGCGTCGCAGTAGATTTTCCGGAACGTGGGATGATGGGCCATGTCGCTGCGCCTCTCTTTTGGGGTGATGAGAGATGGCAGAGGGAGTGAGGGAGAGAAGGGAGTTGAAGGCAGCTACAGAGCCGTCTCCACTCCTGCACCCAGAACTGAGGAGCTGCCCTACGCAGGCTCTAATCTACATTTCAGGACCCGCTGCTCCACCCTCCCCACCAAACTACATGACAGGCTGGGCCAGCCCAGAAAACACCAAGAGCTCCCTGTAGGGACTTTTCAGCCCCCCTTGGGCGTGGCTGCCCGTGAGACCCAAACTCTTCCCACAGGACCTGGGAGAAAGCTTGGGGGCCTGTGGCATCTCGGTTCAAATCCTGATTTTACCATTGACAAGGTGAGTGACCTTGGCCAAGCTCCTTACCCACTCTGCACCTCAGTACCCTCTTCTGCAGAATGGAGAAGAATCTCTACCTCCGGCATTGCTCAGGGAAGGTGCCCCACCTGAGCCTTGGGGTGCTCTGGCCTGGGGCTCTGCTAACCTGACATCTTGATGCCATGGCCCACACGCCGAGACCAACCCACTGGGTGGATCAGGGGGCTCCACATGTGGCACCAGAAATCATCGTCACTGTCCCCATCCTCGTAGAGGAGCCGCAGGCGCCCCCCGATCACCGTGTCCACCACGGCCATCCGGGTGCGGGACACCTGGGCCTTGTCCACCACCTCCAGCCGCATGCCCTGCCGGAAGGGGTACTTCATGCTCTCCGCCATCTGAAAAGACACAGGCCGCAGGCTGCTGAGGTCGCGGGCCCCCCTTCCACCTTCCTGCCCTGTCTCCTCAAAGTAACCCAAGGATGGAGGTATGCCCTCCACCCCCCAGGTTCCACTCCAGCCCCCAATTCCCTGACCTACTGAGGGAAAGGCAGACAACCTGCACTGTGCCCCGCTTCTCTCCAGCAGAGTGCCAGTCAGGCGATTTGATGGGAACCACAAAACCCCTAGACTGAAGAGACTGAGGCCAGTGGCCCGTCCAGATCTCACAGACCTCACCAGTGCCAGTGCTGGGCCTCGGACCTGGTCCCTGGTGTCCAGCCTCGGGCCTTCACGGTGCCCTGGTCTGATTCCATGGTCACCCCAAGCTCCCTCTAACTCCGGCCACCTCTGCTGATGCCACATCCGTGGCTCATGTCCCTGTGCTTCTACATCTGATTCCAGCCCTGACCTCATGGGTGTGGCTCTCAGCTGCTTTCAGAGCTCCTTGGGAGCACCTGTCTCCCCTCTGACCCAGCGAAGGACAGCAACCCAGATGCCCAAGGATGCTCCACAGAAAGCCACAAGGGTGGGTGAGGGGGTGGAAAAGATTCTCTTTTGCCCGTGGGACTCTGGAGCTGCCGTGTGTGGAGCACAGAAAGGTGAGCTCTGCAGGGCTCTGCCAGCCCCGGGGCACTGCTGGCTCAGGGGGAGCCAGCCCCGGCCTAGGAACAGCCGTCACAGGCTGCTTGAGAGCCAGCAGCGCTAGTTCAAAGCCCACCAGGAGGGGAGCATCACTGCCGTCAGAGCAGCCAACAGGAACTGACAGACTCTGACCCAGGCCTAGCCTTCAGCCCACAGCGCGAGGGCTAGGAGACGTCCCCAGACCAGGACCCCCTCCCCATGTCACGGCACCTAATTTAGGGGAGTGAGATCCCTGGGTTGGGGCACCTGAGCCATCTCACCCCTCCTCTGTGCCTACCCCCATGCAGTCCACAATCCAAAATACTTGATTGTGCTTATCTGTTTTGGTTATGCACTGCAACTTGAGTTCCTTAAGGGCAGAACCTGGGTTTGATTAACTTGTACATCATCAGCTCCAAGTATATAACTAGGCACAGTTTAGTACTTGGTAAGTGTTTATTTTTTTCTTTCTCAAATGAACGAATGAACAGAGGCACACTTGACTTTGGCTGTCGGGTCATTCATTCAAAACATTTGCTTGGCTTGGAGCTAACTCCACCCCTCTCTTTTCCTGCCCACTTGGAGTCTTCCGAGGGGACTGGCGAGGCAGTAAGTACAACCGAGTCCTCTCTATGGGGAAGGCCTGTTCCCAAGAGGCTGAGCTCCCCATGCCAAAGCACTCAGGGCTTCAGGCCCCTTCTCCTCCCAGGGCCTCCCAAGGAGCCCATGACAACCCTTCTGGACTCATTACTGATCGCATGGTGCCCTCTTCTTGCCCCAGCCAGGGGCAGGGGCTAGGGCAGGGCTGTCCCAACTCTGCTCTTCCAGCTCCTCCAGCATGTATGCAGGACAGCCAGTCAGTGTGGGCTTGCTGGCTGCTCCTTCGCCTGGAATCAAGCTCCTTCCAACTGAAGCAGGAAGAGGCCACCTTGGTAACCCAGTGGCCTGCCCACCTCCACCCAGCATCTGCTTCCTCTTAGCACAAGGGCCAGCTGAGAAAGAGTTAATGATCACCTTCAATCACCAAATTTGTCAACTATACAAGGCACTATGGGAAATAAAGGAGAAAAGCTTATGGCTTTGTTGGAGAGAGAATACGGAAGACATGAAATGATAATCAACAACATATGGAGAAAGAAATAGCAAACAAGCGGTATCCTGTAAGTTCAAGTAAGGGAAAAATCATTTCTGGTTTGGGGGGGGGTAGCCAGAGAATGCTTCTTTGAGGTCTCTGAACCATTCCTTGCTGCAGGGCGGCTCTCTCCTCACTAAGCCCATGGATTGCAACCTTTTCACCTGGTATCTGAGGCCTTGGGACAGGGCCCCAACTTCCACTCCACCCACACCCTACCAATCAGGGCTCATTTCAAATGCCCTGAGGCCACAGGGCAAGGTCAGTCCAGTGTCTGGGTAGGGCTGGGGCAGCATTCTCCCTGCACAGGGCTGGGATTCTTACCCAGCACAGCACAGGAATGCACACCCCTGCCTCTCCCATTCAGCAGTTGGCAGGTGTGGCCCAGGCAACTACCGGTGAGAGCCCACACTGAGGGCCTGGTTTGGCTCTGCATACCCTTTCGATCCCTTTGAATTTTTGCCACGTGTATGTGTTATTTTTTTAACTGAGGAGCTATATAGTTTTTTAAAATTAAAGTGCAGGGGAGTGGATGTGGCTCAAGCGGCTGGACGCCTGCCTTCCGTGCGGGAGGTTCCAGGTTCAGTTCCTGGTACCTCCTGAAAACACAAAAACAATAAGCAAAACAAATGAGGGGACCAACTCAGGGAAGCCGATGTGGCTTGGTGGTTGAGCACTGGCTTCCCACAAATGGGTTCAATCCCTGGTTCCCCATACCTCAAAAAAATTAGAATAAATAAAGTGCCACACAGATGATTCTGAGGCACAACCGTGCTTCAGAACAAGGCTATTTTAGAATTATTCATGTGCATGGCATTTCTTTCCTCTGCCAAACTGGAGATTCCTGGATGGCGTGGTCTTTATTCTTTTTATTCCCCACAGTGCATGTATATAGCAAGTACTTAAATCTATTGAATGAACGCTCCTGAACAATGCTATGAGCAAAGGCAAGGATCTGGGAGAGCAAAAGGCAGACAAAGCAATGTGATCGACGTGGCTGGTCAAAGGGTCCGGGTAGGAGAGGCGTCTGACCTTAGGCTGGAAAGCAGATGGCAACCACCCGGTGGCAGTTTGATGCCACCCTTAAGAAACACGGAGCTGCTGAAGATTCCCGAGCAAAGGAGTCTTAGAAAAACTACCCCAACTAGTAGCATGAAGGATGGATTCAAACAGAAGCGGGGAGGGGAGGGAGACGGGTTGGGAGACCAAGGGGCTCGCTGCCAGACCTTGATATGGAAATCCACAGGCAGGGTCCTGGAGCCCACCAGCTGCTTCATGAGGTAGCCCTTCCAGTCGGTGAACTTGGCGTGGATGGCTGCGGGACGGAGGCGGGATCCCGGTTACAGACTGGCAGCACGCCCGCCCGCAGAGGGCCACCAGGCTGACCCGGTGGTCAGAAGCCGACGGACAAGCAGGCCTAGGCCGCCAGGCTATCCCGGCTTATAAAGCTGGGCCTCATGGCGCAGATCTGCACGGGCCTCTGGGTCGGGGAAGGCCAGGAGGCCAGGGGGCAGGCGGGCTCTGCTCTGGTATAACATAAAGCCCTAGAGGAACCAGCCCAGAGAACGTTCTCGTCAACTCACTGCGTGGGGGCACCAGGATCTTGCTGTTGATGGCGCACCAGCCGATGGGGTGGACGTCCACAGTTCCCAGGTTGCACCAGAAGTCATGGCTGGCGTCATTTTCAAAGCCTTCATACCGGAGCAGTACCCGATAGCCTGACAGGAAGGAGAGGGGAGCAGTGAGAGAGGGTGGCATGGGGAAAGGTACATTTTAGGCCTTTCTACTTCTCTGGCCTAAACTAAATTTTCCACTGCCTGTTCCAAAAACTCCTTCCAGGTGAGTGGGTCCCTGTTCCCTACCAGTCACAGCCAAAACAAAGCCAGGCCACTTACTGGAAAAGCGGTACAGCATAGTGGCAACACCCAAGCGTCTATAGCCTGATCACCCCTGGAACACGCTTTAAAAATGGGAGTTTCCAAGCGTGCCAAGCTCTCTGGTCCCCACCAAGGCAGGCAAGGAAGGAGAACCCCAAGAAGCAGGGACAGAAACTCCACAGGGTGGTTTGGTTTGTTTTAGCCAATTTCTGCCCACAGCGCTGCCCACCCCATAGAGATGTTGCTCTTTCGACACATCCCTGAGCCAGCCCTGGCAGAGGACACTCACCAGCAGCCTGGATGACGGTGGCGATCCAGTAAACCCGGCTGGGGAGCACGGCATCACTGTTGAGCACCTCCACCTTCATCCCCTTCATCACATCCTCCCACTGGTCATAGAGCGGGACCTGGGCAGGGCAGAGCGCACTGTCTAGGCCGCCAGGGAAGAGTGGCCGCCCTCACAGCCTCAGGAGCCATCACCCCCTTCACCTCCGCACTGCAGCTTTTCACATCACCCGATGTGTGTGGAAAGCCGGCACTGGAGACGAAAAGGAACCAGACATGTCCACTGGCCTTGAAGAGCTCAGTTGGGGGACTACAGGGTGGCGGTGGGCCGGGGAGGTGGCTGAGGGTCAGGCACTCCCTAGTTCTGATCCTTACAGGGCCACCTACTAGCTGCAGGATCTTGGGCAAATTACAACCTTGCTCAGACTCAGGCCCTTTGTCCCTGTGATAACAACAGTGCCAACACTTGGTAGCATTACCACGGGCCAGGCACCGTTCTCGGCACAAACGCCATCGCCTTCTACCTGCGCTCAGACCCGTGTGGTGCTATTATCTCCTCACAGAACTGCCTACCCACACACGTAGCGTTCTTTTTCCACCTCTCCAGCCCCCCCTTCCCTAGTAAAATCCCCCCCCACATACACAGCAGGTTCCTTGTGATTGCCTTCCCATATCTAACCCCCACTTTGCTGCCAATGGGACCTTGATGCTCCTCAGGGAAATTCACCTTTTTTTCATTCTCAGCCCTGGCTTAAGCCGCTAAGGGTGTGCCATTCCATTCCCCTGGCCAGAGATTGAACCTAGAAATTGTCAGGCCACCTAAGGCACATGGTGACAGGGTATTGCAGAGAATATTGACTCACTTATGTTAAATGCATGTATGAGGTAACTCCCCTAGAATGAGAATGCCAAGACTAAAGAATTGAGGACAAAAAAAGGTTTCCCCACCCTGGGAAAGATGAGCATCGTCATTAGCAATTCAGAGGAGATAAATCAGGAGTCAAGAACCAGCATTTCAGAGCAGTTAGGAGAGGCTAGAAAGTTCATTTACTCTGGTCAGGTGACTCCTTCAAGGCCAAAGAGGCTGCCTCCAGACTTCCTGGGGTTTAGGAAATTTATTTGAAAGACAAAGCAAGAGAGCCTCTACAGGTTTCTCTCCCAGCCTGCAGCCGCCCGCAGGCCACAGCTACTGGCTAAGTTCTTCCAGAGGGCCTCAGCCTGCCGGCTCCGCAGTGGGAGGGTCAGATGTGGCTTGAGGAGGTGTCCACGTAGGCCTCCTGGGGACCAGAGATACCAGCCCGGTACAGAAGCACCAAGTTTTCCATGGGAAGACACTCAAAATGGGGCTAAGGAAGGAGAAAGGGGGCTTCGGAGTTGAAAAACTCCTTAGCTACCAACTAGCACAAAGTTTCATTATGCAAGTAGGCCACGTAGCGACCTCTGGGCCAAGCCCAGTGGAGCAGGCAGGGCCCTCGGTAAGTATGTGTGCGGGGCTTCTTGAACAGAGGTGGGCAGTGAGGGTAAAATGGAGCGAGTGCCAAGGCCGGGCTTCTCCAACCTGGGCCTCACCACTGTTCTCTCCCAGGTGCTGCCATCCAGGCCGGAAGCGACCCCGGGAAGCAGGTGGGTGAGCATCAGAACAAGCAGCGCCATCCCAGGCTCCCCCACCCCTCATCTCCGGGCCACTCACGTGTTTAAAACAGCTGACAGGAGCAGCTTTGTAACTGTGATCCTTCAGGAACTTCCCCCAATCGAAACCCAAGACCAGAGCTGCAGAGCAGAGAGAGAAGAGCCTAGAGGGTGGGGACTGGCCCTGAGGACCCGGCAGGGGCTGCAGAAGCATGTCCTTGGCCCACTCCCTGTAGCAGCCTGCCCGCCAAGTCCACGCCGAGGCCACCTCGGCCCAGCAGCCCCACTCTGACCGCAGAGCCCCGTACATGCCCCCATACCTGGCCCACCAGCGGCCATCAGGGCGGCTGAGGCAGAGAGGCCGAGACTCTCAGTGGCAAAGGAAACAAGTGGTGGGAAATTTCCCTCCCTTATTCCCCAGAGGAGAGGGAAATTCAAAGGCCCTTGGGCTTAAATTCCTCAGACCTCCCCCAACCTTTCACTGGCCACACCCAGTCTCCACCTGTGGGAGGCGCTCACACCTGGGCCCCTCCAACTCTCAGCTGCGAAGCTCAATTTCAGTCAGAAACTCAGACTATGTCGGAGATGCTTCATGTTTACACGTAATTTGCTTAGAAATTGCTACACAAAAGAGAAAACGGTCCCTTAACCCACCGTTCCTCTCCCCACATCCCCTTCAAACTAGATTTGGGCTTCCACTGCCCCAGGGAAATAGAAGCCATAGGGCTAAAAAAGCAAAGAGAAACAAAAGTTCATTCTTGGCTTTGAAATCGTCAAGAGTAGGCATCCCGATGCTTGAAGGGATTTTCAGGGCTGGTTTCCAAAATACCTGACAAGTAAGCCTGGGTCAGGGGACTTTCTAGACCTAAGGCTGGCCATGTTCTCCATTCCCCACTCCCAGGGAAGGCCCCCCTAGTCCTGGCACCCTCCTCTGACCCTAGCAGCTTTCCAGGCACCAGTCCTCTGCCATCTTACCGTCTTGCCCTGTTGGTGTCCCATCTGCTAGCTGTCCAGTCCCCTGGGAGTGAAGGAAGGCCCCAATTTTGGCAGACCAGGCTGCTTTGTGCAGGACTTTGGCTTTCTTGGTAGGCGGTTTTCCCTGAGGAAAGAAGAGAGATGTGTAGCCTAGTGGCTGAGAGCAGCTCTGGATGGGCCTGCCCAGGTCAGACAAGTTAGCCTCTTTTGGGATTCAGTTTCTTCATTTGTAAAATAGGATGGTGATAATAACAAAGCTCACTCAGCTGGGAGAGGGGTTACAAGGACGTGAGCTACAGCCCTAGAGGCAGCAAGGGCTTAACTACTGTCCCACAGGGGAAGGACTGGGGTTCAGCGAGCTGCAGAGCAGCCAGGTGACTTTTAAGTGAAGTGGTGCACTCTCCAGTGACTTCAGTTTTCATCCACCTCCTTCCACCTGCGCTTCTTCGGACCCGCGGCAGTAAATGGGCTTCAGAGGGGTCCGAGAATGCCCTGAGCCAGTAGGCACCCCTGCCTTTCATCAGCTGCCCTCACCCAAAGGTCACTGATCTGGTCTGTACCTTATAATTTCAGCACTGATCAGAAAGGTCAGGGAATTTAGTAAAGACATACATGAAGTAGAAATAGGGTTTAAGTTCCAGACAGACCTGGGGTCAGATTATTGCTTTTAGTTGTTACTAAAATTTCCGAGCCTTTAAAATAGGAATTTAATTTCTTTTTTTAGGATCATCGGTTGAATTGCAAACTAGGCCCTTAGTAGGTACCCCAAATTGTAGTTATTGTAATATTACTATTTACTCTCTGAGGAGAGGGGTTGTAGGCTATTATGTTGTTTTCTCACCTTAACTAAAATCTGCAAAGTGAGGGAAACAGTAACTGTTGTGTGGAGCACACAGCAGACTTGGCACACTACAACTTTCAATAAAAGCTACATCAGTCATTCTCAAACTTTGCTCCACATTAGAATCACCTGGGGAGCTCTTTAAATCCTATGTCCAGGGGAAGAGGCTGTGGCTCAATCAGTAGGGCTCCCGTTTACCATATGGGAGGCCCCGGGTTTGGTTCCGGGGCCTCCTGGTGAAGGCAAGCCCGCCCGCACGGCGTGGCTGGCTGACCCAGCGAGCACAAGCAGCAAGGGGGGGATAAATGAATAAATAAATAAAATCTTTAAAAAAATAAAATAAAATAAAAATAAAAAAAATAAAAAAAATAAAAAAAAATAAAAATAAAAATAAAAAAATAAAAAAACAAAAAAACAAATAAATCCTATGTCCAGGCCATGCTCCATCCCAATTAAATCAGAATCTGTGGGAGTAGGACCAACAGTGAGTATTTTGAAGGCATTCCAGGAGATTTCAGTGGACAGCCCAGTTTGAGAATCAGTGCTGCAGATGATGGCTATGAAACACAAGGCTGAGATTTGGGTTCCAGGCTCTGCTCCGCTGATCTCGTCCTACAGAGCCACCCTACCGACGTCATTCTACCTCTTTGGACCTCAGTAAATATGTGAGTTAGACAAGATACCTCTAAGAATGCTTTCATCTCTAAAATCTTCATAAATGTGAATGAGAATTTCTAGGCATGGGGCCAGAGATAAGGCATCAACTTCCTGAACCACGAATGCTGGGTGAGTCTTGTACCTGTTTTCTAGCTTCCTTTCAGAGTATTTGTAGAAGTGTGGTGCAAAGACCAAGGGTGTCAGATTTCCCCAGGCTTGTTTATAAGCCACTGACTACATCAGACTCTGGGGGATGAAGGCGGGAAGTGGAAGGAAACCCCAGGAATCTGCCTGTTAATGAGCAGAGACTCCTCTACCCTCTAAAGTTTGAGAGTACAAGAGATGCGAGAAAGTTTTCAACCTTAGTCAGCCACAAGCCAAGCCCTCTTGGCCCCTTGCCTTCAATAAGTTGGACTCCTGTCTCACCACCCTGGGTACTGGAGGGGTCTCCCATGGGACTGCCTCTCACCTGTAATCTAGCCAAGATACTGGCTTTCTTGGAGTTGGAGGAGTAGCTTCTGGAGCAGGAGACACTGCAGAACCTCTTGGTCTTAGAGAAGAAGGCTTCCCTTGTGCCCACGATACCACACATCTCACAGACAGCTGGGAAGAGAACTTAGCGCATGACTCACCAGATAAAGTCACCCCACATCAGCCAAAACGACGGGCCCTTCAAACCCTGGGCCCCAATGTGAGCCCCAATCCCCAATAAAGCTAACTGCATTGGAATAAGAGGAAGAGGAGGAGGTGCTGATGTGCCCTGAATCTGAATCTGCTTTGCCTAAGATAAGCTGTTTGGCATCCCTTGGCTCTAAGTGTCAACTGTGGGGCTAAGGAAAATCCACGAGGACCACCGAAAAAATAGATGAGTGCTGGAGAGTTTGCAAAAGAGAAAAGAAGGAAAAAATTATAGGGAGAGAAAGTGCCAGTGTTGCTTAATCTCTGACAGTCTATTTGTTCATCTATAAAGTAAGAAGACTGAACTTACTGAACTTGATAAGCTTTTAAAAATGCCCAAGCCAGAGATTCTAATGATGGGTCTACGGTGGAACACTGGCATCTGTAGTTTGGAAAAAGCTTCCCAAGTGATTCTACTGTGCAGCCAGATAGATGGTCTCTAAAGTTTCCTTCTAGATCTAAAGTGCGAAAATTCTAAGAAAAGGGAAGAAACAAGATAGAAGGGACAAAGATAAAAGAAAACGGAGAGAGGATAAGAAGACAAAATGAATAATTAGAAAGGAAATAAGATTCTACTGGCAGAGCATCAGACCACTCTTTCTCAAGAGTCTAGGTAGCAGGGAATGGGAATGTCATCAGAGACTGCCTGGCCTGCCTCTTCTCACAGGCAACCCCCACACAGGCGGCTCTAATACACGGGTCCAGCAGCTGCCCAAGCATCACATATCTGAAGTCAACTGGCTTCCAGATGATCATGGGGATTCTTACCTGCCCCTCCCTGGCCTCCATCCTCTTACCCAGAGGTAACTTTAGTCTATATTTCCTTCTCCCTCATTTCCAACCCACAAGCGGTTTCTTGTCCCTTCTTGGATAGTAACCAGAGCACTTTAGGTGTCCTATCTTCTCAATACCCAGGCTTAGAAATTCACCAGCCAATCATACAAATTAATGTAAAAGCAGCACCTTGTTAATGACTGGCACCTAATATGTGCTGAACAAATATTAATTGTATCAAAGAATGAATGAAATCACAGTTGGAAATCAGACTGTGGCCGAGGAAATGACCCTTGTGGCTACACAGGATGCTTGTCTCCCACCCAAGTCCTTTCATATCAGTCCCTTAGACATCAGATTAAACAGCCCTGTACACTGGATGGCTCTCCCCATATGGCCTGTACCCCCTCTTTCTTCATAACTCCCTGGCTCCCTCCCATCTACAGGGGACACTGTAAAGGCACCTGGCTCAGAACCACTGCCATCCAAGGAGCGGGGAGTTCCTGGGCTGAGCAAGTGCAGCGGGGAGGTGGGCAGCTCCCCTGCTTCCCGATCTTCATTGTCTGCTTCACTGGACTCCTCCAGATAGGAGCTGCTCTCACTGCCCACACTGCTGTTGTAACCCCGGAAACTATCGTAGCCACCGAAGAGCTCCAAGTCATCCTCTTCTTCCTCCATCGGTTCTGAAGATGGGGTTTCCTAATAGGAGGATGATACAAACCAAGCAAGGGGAACCATGGCTGGCTTAGTGGGGGGGGAAAGAGGCTGCAGCTCTGCTCTCAGCCCTCTTCCCTGTTCTTTGTCAAATCAACAGTTTGCGACAGCTTCCAAATACCCTTTTTTGCAAACACAGGATCATCGTTCCTGCTTATATGACATTCTCCACTGCAATTCAAAATAATAGCTATACAGGATAGAAAACACATGTTAAGAATTCACCAAACTCTTTCTGTAGATTTACAAATGATATTTCAACATGGTTCGAATAGAATACAACAATGTGAAGATATTCTAAGATGCCTCATGAAGACTTCCTGGAATAGAAGGTGTATATTAGAAACCCATTCGGGGAGCAGATGTAGCTCAAGTGGTTGAGTGCCTGTTTTCCATGTATGACATGGTCCCAGGTTCAATCCCCCGGTTCCTCATAAAAACAAAAACAATTAAAAAACAAAACAAAACATGCTTCCCCTTCAGCATATGTACACGAAAATAACCTCAACTTGAATACAATTTAAGTCAGGAAAAAGCAGTGTTAATTTAAGACACAAGCTGCCCCAAGACAGGTGTGGGAGGCAGATGACACAGATAGCTATGGTATAGCTGTAGTCTGGACCACAGCTTTAGATTTAGTTCTACTAACTAGCTGTGAGTCCTTGGGCAAGTCATTTAACCTTCTTGGGCCTCAATTTTCTCATCTATAAAACAAGAAAACTGGCTCATGGGAGTGTTAAGATGTCAATGAGACATCCAGTAGAAAAGGTGTCAAGCAAGATGCAGAGTCTGGGCTCTTATCCAGGACTCAACTGCTATCTCTACTACTTAGCCTTATGACCTGCAGCAAGTCATTCTCTCAGTGCCTCTGTTTCTGCATCTACAAAATGAGGATAAAACAATCTATTTCATCGATTTGGGGGAGAAGAGTTAGTGCAGGTAAATCACTCAGAGCAGTGACTTGCACAGAGTAAGCACTCAATGATTGTTGGTAATCATCGTTACTGGTTAAAAGCATGGCTTCCCAAATCTGATTTGCCTGGGTTTGAATCCTAACCCTACCACTTATTAACTGTGCTTCTGTGCAAGATATTTAACCTTGCTGCCCTCAGTTTCTTCATCAGTACAACAGAAATAATAACAAGCCTTCTTTAGAGGGTTGTTGTGAGGATTGAGATATGTTAAGCCTAGTTCTGGTCCCAGCAGTTCCTAGCAGCACTCAAAATGTGAGTTATTATTATCATTTTCCACTTTGGTGAGTAGTTTTAGGGCTATTCCACTTTCTAGTGCAACTATATATGCAAATATGGTAGGAAGGAAACCGAATTCAAATACAGGGTGCCCAGAAGCCAAATGAGTGGGTGGGTGGGTTAGTGGTTGTGGTGGAGTAGAAAAGCCTAACAGGTAGGGTTTGGGACCCTGACATGCTTAGTGCCCACCTCCTTCCTTTTCCAGCTGGGTGACCCTCCTGGGGGGTTTGCACCACCTCTCTAAGCCTCAAGTGCTTTAACCAAAGAACAAAACACTAACAACGGGATTGTAGTGAGTATACTAAGAAAGAATGTATGTGACCGCCCCAAACAGGGAGTAAGTGTTCATTAATCTTTAGTCTCCCTTCATTTCACACCAGGACGCAAAAGGCCTCACAATCCCTAAAGAATACGACCGCAAGGCGAGGAGCAAAGGGAAGCTCACAAGCGCCCAGATCCTGGACCCCGCTCCCCTCGACCAAGGAGAGGCAGGCGCTCCTCTCAACTCCTGGCCCGAGGTCCTGCCACAGCAGTGTAGGAGCAAAAGGCAATGCCAATCGCTCCTGGCCGTGGCTCAGCACAACGACCTCAGTTTACCCATCCTTCCACCCTCCACCCTCCAGGCGTCGCTCAAAGGCCTAAACAAGGGTTCACCGGGCGAGGCTCTTGGGGTTCCCGTTCCCATTCACGCTAAGCCTTCTCGCTCTCACCTCGATGCCCCGGGCCTTCTCCATGAGACCTATCACAGTTCCTTCAACCGTCACCAGGTGCAGGGAGCCATATTGGCCTCGCCGCTCTCCCCGAGCGCATTCATTGGCCCGCTCCCCGAGCCGCGGACCAATCACGCTGCAGAAAAACGGAAAGGCCGCTTCCGCGCTCGGCCGCACCCCTCCTCCCTCTGCGCGCCGCGGGGGGTTGTAGGACTTGTAGTTTCCGCTCCGGGTGCGCGTCGGGGAGCGTTGCCATAGCAACGTGAAATTGCCGCGCCCTGTGCCAACTGTTCTCTCTACTCCACGCCGACCTCTTCCCTTCTTCCCAACCCCATTCTTCTTTAACCAAGTGTTGAGCCCCATACAATAGTCAGGCACTGTGCCAGGCTCCAGGCATAACCCTCTTGGACTTCTCAGTCTCTCCGATGAGAAATTTAAGATGATTTTGGGCCAGGATGCCTAGCCAAAGGGCTCATTTCCGATTCAGGCAGAAACTGAAATACTATCCCGCCCAAAGTCATAAATGGCCCACAAGCTCAAATTCCTGCAACACTCCCCCTTCACTACCATCTCCCCAATAAAACCCCAAGTATGAGACTTTCCATCTCATCCCATTTGGATTTCCCACAACCTGCCTGCATATCCTGAGTTATAGGTGCTATTGTGGTGCTTTACTAACCACCTTCTCTGGTAACTGATGTGGCTCAAGGGGTTGAGCACCACCAGCTTGCTACATAGGAGGTCCCCAGTTCAATCCCCAACCCTGCACCCCCAACTACCTTTGCAATAGGTATCCAATCACCATTTTAAAGTTGAGGAAGTAAAGGTTCTTTAGGTTTAGACACTCTCCAAAATCACACAGGATTGGAATTTAATATACTCAAAATTCTTTCCTTATGCTATGTTGTATCCTGATAATTAATGAATTGAGAAGATAAGATTAATACGTGGAGGCTGAGTATATGTAAAATATATTCCAAAATCTGAGGTCCACCATATAGATGTGAAAGATATACATACTTTCTTTCTTTTCCCCAATTACTTCTCCCATCAACCCAACATCCATTCTGTCAACAAGTAATGTTGATTCTTCTACATCCAAAATATAACCTGTATCCCTATACTACTACCATCCTAATCCAAGTTACTGGACAACTGCAATTGCCTTCCAGCTAGCTTCCAGCTGTCTTGAATCTTGTCCTTTTTCAGTCCACACAGCAACCAGGTGATCTTTTTAAACCATAAATCAGATCATGATCATTCTCTTGCTTAAATTTCCTATTGGCTTCCCCTTGCATTTTAATAAAATCTGGACTCTATACAAGACCCTGAATGACCTGCTCCAGCTTTCTCTCTAACCTCTTCTTGCACCACCCTTTCCACCCTTTTGCTGTGTCCAGCCACTCTCTCCTGCTTCCTGATTCTTGAGAACCAATTCTGTTCCTGCCTCAGGCCCTTGGTACTCGCTGTTCCAGCTCTGTGGAACATGCTCTCTACCGCTTTTCTCATAGCTGGCTCAATACTTTTCAAGTCTCAGCGCCCCCTCCACCCCATGTCTCCCATCACCCATTTTACACTCCTTCATTAGCACTTGTTTCTGTCAGAAATTATCGTGTTCACCTTTATTGCCTATCTCCCACTACTAGATATAAGCACCGTGAGGGCAATGACTTTTCTTGTTCTCTACTGTATTTCCAGGGCCAAGCACAGAACCAAACATACAGGAGGGGTTCAATGACCAAATGGCTAGACAATAAGACTTCAAGGCATACAATAGGATGCTTCTTGAAAACAAAGCACTGAAATGGGTAGCTTGCATTCTGACTCCTGCAAACAGTTTGTTTGATTTGCTTTCGTTTTTACCACTAACAGGGGTCCGGGCCCAGTTCCACCACAAGGAGACCCAGGTTTTCCTTCCCTGGGTTTCACCTTCCTCATCTGGAAAAGCAGCAGCCTGGATTAAGTTAACCTCATCAATCCTGAAAAATTCTAGGATTTGTCTTAGTTTGTCAGAGCTGCTCCAACATATACCAGACTGGTTGGCTTGAAGGACAGGAGTTTGTTGTCTCACAGTTTTGAAGGCTACAAGTCCAAAATCAAGGTGTTGGTAGGACCATGCTTTATCTGGAGTCTAGCATTCTGTTGGTCCTTGCCAGCAATCCATAGTTCAGTCTCTGCCTCCATCACACGGTCGTCTGTCTCCTGTCTCCTCCTGCATCTAAACTCCCTCTGCTTACAAGGACTCCAGTCGTGTTGGATTAAGGCCCAGCCTGATTCAATTTGGCCTCCCCTTAATAATAACATCTTCAGAGATCCTATTTACAAATGAGTTCATGTCCCCGGGACCAGGGGTTAGTTGGGACTTGAACCTGTCTTTGTGGGGGACACGATTCAATCCATAACAATTTTAGAGTACAGTAACTCAAGTGCAACATCAAGCATGTTAAACATCTGGAGTCCTGGTTTCAGTTTGTAAAATGGGGATAAGGGGCCAATCTCATTGGGTTGTTGTTAAGAATTAGAAATAATAAATGTGTCGTGCCTTTTATTTTTTTAATTAATTTATTTTTTTTGTCGTGCCTTTTAGACACTAGAATGGCAGCAACCAGAAAATAAATCAACCATGAATAACCGTTATGAGCTGCTTAATCTTTTATTACTATTTTAGAAGCATAGCCAAGAACCTCACAGGCAGAGAATCTGCAAATGACAAACCATCTTGTTCCTCAAATATTTTATTTTATTTTATTTTATTTTTTTTATTTATTTTTTTTAAGATTTTATTTATTTATTCATTTATCCCCCCCTTGCTGCTTGTGCTCGCTGGGCCAGCCAACCACGCCGTGCGGGCGGGCCTGCCCCCACCAGGAGGCCCCGGGAACCGAACCCGGGGCCTCCCACATGGTAAACGGGAGCCCTACTGACTGAGCCACAGCCGCTTCCCCTCAAATATTTTAGTGCCTGTTCTATGCCAGGCACTGGGCTAGGTTCAGGGAAAACACAGGCAAATGTCTCCGTCCTTGTGGAGCTTGCTGCCTCCTGCAGGGAGACAACCGGACAAAGACAACTTAAACATCTAGTTACAGCTGAAAAGGACTTTTGCAAGGTGCTGTGATGGAGAATGTGGAAAGGAGTACCTGGTGGGGAAGGCCTGCTACTGAGGAAACAAGCCTGAACTTCCAGGATGAGAGAGCCAGGGGACTGGGGGCAGGATGAAATCAGGCAGACACACAGCATTTAGGAGGGAAGATGGAGAACAGCACCAGCTAGCCTGAAACTGTAATGGGAAACTTTTGAAGGTTTTAAGCAGGGGAATGAATTGTTTTGCTGTGTGTTTTAGTGTGAGGATGGATTGGAGGGTCAAGAGAAGCAGCAGTTACAAAGCTCTTGTAATGCTCCAGGTGAAGGTTGGTCACGGCTTGGTCTAGGGCAGAATTGGAGGGCAAGCAGAAAAGTGGAAGAATCTGAGAAATATTTTTGGGGTGGTAATTAATTGTATATGGTGGGGACGGGGTGCAGAATGACTGAGGTTTAAAGCCCGAAAAATTGGGTGGATGGCAGTGCCATATTCTGTAACGGTGAATGCTGGAACAGGAATGAATGAGTTTGGGTGGTTGAATGGAAGGAATTTAAGAGTTCCACTTAGTTTGAAATGCCTGCGAGACCACGAGAAGAGGACAAGAAAGCAGTTGGAGCTCAGAGGCGAGCCCTGAACTGGTGATCTAAATCTTGCAACTTTTGGCATTTTTTCTTAAGACGGAATGAGAGTCCCTAAACCCATCTTCCCTGTGATTTATTATTTTTCATAACTCAATGCACCCACCAATAGTACAAGAAAATAGAAACCAGAGCTTTCCGGTTTCACAGCATTTCATGCAGGGGTTGGAAGCACCAGACTGCAGGGGAGGGAAAGAGGCAGAGGGGAAGTCCCAGTGACAGGAACAGGTAGCATTAGTGGAAATGACCGTTGATGAGGAATTCAGTTGAAACAGCTTATCACACACAGGTTGCTAAGCAACAATGGCCACCCCGGAACAGTGTGGCTGTTCCTTCCATTGCAGAGCTCCTGGGCCTGGGGTTCATTCTGCAGCACAGGGAGCCTGACTGGCCGGCCTGAGCCATCCCTCTAATGGACCTTGGCCATTCCTCTTTTCTGGGCTGTGTCTCCAGGGTCATGGATCTCTTGCTCTCTACTGGGTCCTTCCCAATAAGCAACACAAATGTGCTCTTGTCACCCATACTATACAAACAAATCTCTTGGCTCCACCTCCTCTGTCCCCTGCCATTGTGCCATCCCCCCACCCCCAACCTTTTAAAGGCTTGTCTACAGGGCTACCTCCACCACTTCTCTCCCCTTTCCCATCTGTCCCCACACTCCACCAAAACTGCTGGTGTCAAGTTCATTTACAGCCTCCAATGGCTACTCCCCTCTTTTGCATTTCACATAACTATCCCTTCCTTCCTGAAACACTGGCCTTTCTGGGGTCCCTCTTGGCTTTCCTGCCACCTCTCTGGCCAATCCCCTCTTCTCCGCAGGCCCTCACTGTTCAACCCATCGGCAAATCCCTTGAATTCTCAAAAGCCCACCTCAAATAGCTCCACTTCTCTCTCCACTGCCACAACTTAAACCCAGACCTCGGCACCTCTCCTCTGGGTGCCACAGAAGCCTCCTAGCTGCTTTCCCCTCTGACCCCATCCCATTCATTCTCTACACAACTTTTAAAAAAACCGAGATCGGCTCAGCTAACTCTCCTGCGTCACCGATTTGCAGGTTGGGTGCTCTTTTCCACAGCACCCACTTCTGTCTGGCCTTCCCCCAATTATTAGGGCCTTTGGGGAGGGAGGGGTGGGGATGACCCAAGTTGAGATCGGAGAGCGAGGGAAGGGCCGGGGGAAGAGTTTTTCCGTGAAATCACTGGCTGCACGCCCACCGTGCTGCCGGACGCTGCGGCTACGAGCGGGCACTGGGGCAGCGCCCGGGCCGGGCCCTCCCGGAGCCTCGGTTCCACCACCACCGCGAGGAAGGGCCAACGCTCCCGGCCCCGACGGCGGCCCAGGCGCGGCGCTAACCGCTCGGCAGCCCGGCCCGCCGCGCCCTGCGGCTCCCGACAGGCCTCCGGCCGCCTCCTCGGCGACGCGGGGCACGTAACGGGCAGCGGCCCCTCTGCGGCCCCCAGCGTGCGGGCCGCCCCGCCCCCACGCCCGCTCAACTCCCGGCCCCGGCGGGGCGCGGCGGGCGGCGGT
>JAKSZT010054301.1:4146458-4347660 GCA_026826555.1 Tolypeutes matacus | reverse complement strand
TTTATTTATTTATTTATTTATTTATTTATTTATTTATTTATTTATTTATTTATTTTTACCAGGCGGTTCCGAGGATTGAACCCGGATCGCTCAACCATTTGAGCCACATCCGTCCCCCTCCCACATGTACTTTATTTTTTTTTTTTTAAAGATTTTTTAATTTTTTATTTATTCATTTATCCCCCCCTTGCTGCTCGTGCTCGCTGGGTCAGCCAACCACGCCGTGCGGGCGGGCCCGCCCTCACCAGGAGGCCCCGGGAACCGAACCTGGGGCCTCCCATATGGTAAACGGGAGCCCTACTGATTGAGCCACAGCCGCTTCCCAGACACGTACTTTAGAAGAATGTATATTCTGTAGAAGAATGTATATTCTGCTGCTGTGGAGTAGCGTGTTCTGTATATGTCCATTAAGTATAATTGGTTAGTAGTGTTGTTGAAGTCCCCCATTTCCTTACTGAGCTTCTGTTTAGATGTTCTATCAGTTATTGAAAGTGTTGTGTTTTGGGGCACTATTATTGTAGAATGATCTTTTTCTCCATTCAATTCTGTCCATTTTTGCCTCATTCTGGGATTATATTGTGAGGTACATATACGTTTATACTCATTATAGCTTGTTGGATTGAACCTTATCCATACAATCCTTCTTTGTCTCTTGTGGTCTTTTTTGGCTGGAAGTCTATTTTGTCTGATGGTAATGTAGCCACTCTAGCTCTCTTTTGATTACTGTTTGCATGGAATATCTTTTTCCACCCTTTTACTTTCAACCTCTTTGTGTCTTTGTACCTAAAGAGAGTTTTTTTTTGTTGTTGTTTTGTTTTTGTCATCAAGACGATCCATCTTGAGTTAATTTTTGCATATGATATGAGGTAAAGGTCAAGGTAAATTTTTTTTGTATTTGGATGTCCAGTTGTTTCAGCAACATTTGTTTAAAAAACGATTTTTTCTCCACTGAATTTCCCTTTCATCTTTGTGAAAAACAAATTGATCATATTTGTGTGGGTCTAGTTCTGGACTCTTTATTCTGTACTCCCAATCTGTTTGTCTCTTCTTTTGCCGTTATCATACTGTCTTGATTATCGTAGCTCTATAGTAAGTCCTAAAATCTGGTAGCATGTGTCTTCCAATTTTATTCTTCTATTTTGAAATTGTTTGGGCTATTCTAGTTCCTTTGCCTTTCCACATAAATTATAGAATATCCTTGACTTATATCTACAGAAAATCCTGTTGGAATTTTGATTAGTATTGCATTAAATCTATAGATCAATTTGGGGAGAGTTAACATTCTAATTATACTGAGTCTTCCAATCCGTGAACATGACATGTTTTCCATTTATTTAAGTCTCCTCTGATTTCTTTCATTAGTGTTTTGTACTTGGCAGCATGCAGATCCTACATACATTTTGTAATTGTTTTTTTCCCTCGAGAGAGATCATAAATGATACTTTAAATAGTATCACAGTTATTTTGAAGCATTTGATTGCTAATTCCAATATCCGACAACATATAGTCTGCATGTCTGTTTCTTTTCTTCTTCTTTTTTTTTTTTTACACGTAGAAAAGCAATTTATTCCATTATAAGCACTTACACAGTTAGTCATGGAGAATAACAGGCCTGCTGGTGAAACAGGTCACCCAAAAGGGAGATAGTACCAAACTAGTGGTCAAGGACTAACTCCTAAAAAATAAAATAATAAAATAAAAAATAAAGGAAAAAATGAAAAATTAAAAAAAAATGAAAGCAAACTCTTATCCAGGATTAATTTAATTTTAAAAACAGATAGCTATTGATTCATTCTTCTCAACTTAACTGGACAGTCTACCTGTGGTATAACTGTCAGGTAAAAACATACATCTTTACAACTTGGTGGTCCCAAGTTTAAAAAACAACCATTTCATAGAAAGGAAAGAAATAATATGAAACAGCTCAAGAAATACAACAATGAGCAAAAATATATGAGGAAAGAGGAACGCGTAAAATAAAGTTTTGACTTAACTGAAGAAACTGAGAGGAGACTGGTCTACATGGGAAAATGTGCTTCCTGTAAAGTCAGGTATGATGAGTTTAGAGGAGGAACCTATATGACTTGACTCTCTCCCCTATTTCCTGAATAAACACATCCTGCAATTTTATATTTCATGGCTCAGTCGCCTACCCCACTTGGCTCTATTCCTTATTCACTCTAACTGTAAATGAGTCTGAAATACTTGGGAATATAGCATAAGATGTGCACGTCTGTTTCTATTAACTGATAGTTCTTTGGGCAATGGACCACATTTTCCTGTTTCTTTGTATGTCTAATAATGTTTATCATGTTCATGTCCTCTGCTTCCTTGTCACCTTCTGTCTAGTTGTTCTATATAATGATGTGAGTGGTGTGTTGAAGTCTCAACTATTATTATAGAAATGTCTGTTTCTCCTGTCAGTTTTGTCAGAGTTTGCCTCATGTATTTTGGGGCACCCTGGTTAGGTGCATAGATATTTATGACTGTTATATCTTTCTGGTGGATTGTTCCTTTTATTAACATATATTAACTTTTTTGCATTTAAAGTTAGTTTTGTCCGATATTAGTAGAGCTACCCCTGCTCTTTTTTTGGTTACTGTTTGCGTGGAGTATTTTTTTCCAACCTTTCATTTTCAGAGGGTTTGTATCCCTGGGTCTAAGGTGAGTCTCTTGTAGGCAGCATATGGGTAGCTCATGTTTTTTTTATCCATTCTGTCAGCCTATATCTTTTGATTGGGGAGTTTAATCCATTCACATTCAATGATATTACTGTAAATGCATTAGTTACTTCTACCATGTTATTCTTTGGTTTTCATATGTCATATCTTATTTTTGCCTATCTTTTTCTCTCTTGCTTATTCTTCCTGGTATTCTTTTTTCTATACTTTCCTCCAGGCCTCTCTCTCCTGTCTTTTTTTCTTTCAGGCTCTAAGGCTTCCTTTAATATTTCCTGCAAAGGTGGATTCTTTTTTACAAACTCTCTTAGTTTCCGTTTGTTTGTGAATATTTTATACTTGCCTTCATATTTGAAGGACAATTTTGCTGGATAAAGAATTCTCGGTTGGCAGTTTTTCTCTTTCAGTGTCCTAATTGTATCCTAGCACTGTCTTCTCGCCTCTGTGGTTTCTGATGAGAAATCTGGGCTGTCTTACTAGCCTTCTCCCTTGCTCTCAGAATTTTCTCTTTATCTTTGACGTTTGACATTCTGAGTAGTATGTGTCTTGGAGTAGATTTATTCACATTTATTCTGATTGTGGTAGGCTGTGCTTCTTGGACATGTAAGTTCATTTCTTTAGTGAGAGTTGGGAAATTTTCAGCCATTATTTCTGAAATAACTGCCCCTTTTCCCTTCTCTTCTGGAATTCCCATGATACGTATGTTGTTGTGTTTCGTGTTATATAATTCAACTCCCTGAGCCCCTGCTCAGTTTTTTCATTCTTTTCTCTCTCTGTTCGTTTCTCTTTAATTTCAGCTGTTCTGCTTTCAGTATCACTTATTCTTTCCACTATCATTTCGAGTCTGCTGTTGTATGCCTCTATATTATTAGTTAGCCAAAAGGGGTGCTGATGCAAAGCACCAGAAATCTGTTGGCTTATTTATTTATTTAAACAATTTATTGAAGTATATCATTCATAACATGAACATACATAAGCTATAAGTGTTCAGTAAACATTGTGAACTTACAAAACAAACATGCATAACATCATACAGGGCTCCCACACATCACCCCACCACAAAAACTTTGCATTGTTTTGAAACATTTGTTAACAAATTATGAAACAGCATTGTCAAAGTATTACTACTGACTATAGTCTGTATTTTACTCTCCCCTATACATTTTTTTTAAAGGATTTATTTATTTTATCCATTTTTAGCTCCCCTCCCCTGTTTTTGCTGTTTCTGTGTCCATTCTCTGGGCAACTCTCTGTGTCCATTTCCTGCCCTCTTTTCTCATCCTTCTCCTCCTGTCTTCACTGGGATTCGATCCTCGGAACCTCCAATATGGGAGAGAGGTGTCCTACCACCTGCGCCACCTTAGTTCTTGGTTTTTTGGCATGTCTCGTCTTAGCTCTCCCTTGTGTCACTTTCCTCTTACGTCATCATCTTGCTGTATGGCTTGCGGGGCCTGGCGACTTACCTGAGCACAGAGCCTGGTGGCTCACCGGCGCATGGGGCCTAGTGGCCCATGTGCCTTCTATATTTTTATTTTTTAAATTTTTACTGAGAGGTCCTGGGGATCAGACCCAGGTCCCTCCATATGGGAGATGGACATCCAACCATTTGAGCCACGTCCGTCCCCCTGCTATATCTCTTAAGGTTGATCATAGTAACCTAGAGTTACAGTCTTTTCCCATACAGGATGGTCCTATAATAAATCAGGCTTGGTTTATCACCAGCATTCTAGAAACCAGACCTAGGGAGAAAAACTAGCTCTGGAGAGACATGCATGGTTTCTAATATAGTGGATGTTTAGCCTACCCTGATTATCACAAAATCAGGTCAGCAAGAATATTCGTAGTGTTGGCTTTTATAAAGGGTATTTATTTGGGGTAGAAGCTTACATCACAAGGCCCTAAAGAGTCCTACTCAAGGAACCATAAGAAGTACTTTCTCACCCAAAGTCATTTGCCACAAGTTGAAGCAAGATGGTGGGTGATGTCTGCAAAGCTTCAGCCTTCCTTCTTCCTCTTAAGGCTCCATGAGCCCAGCTTCTTCTGATCTCAGCTGTAGACTGGCATAAGGCTTCTCGGCTGCTGTTTTCTTCAGCTGCAAACTATCGGGCTTATCTCTCTTCCTGGGGCCTCTGCCGTGTCTATGGAGCTGCCTCTTTTCCTCTGTGTTCTTCTTCTGTGTGTGTCTACTTCTGTGTGAGAGTCTGTTTTATCAGCCCACCAAGGGGGTGTGGACTCAACCCTGCACGCTCTAATGACGTGGTCGACTCAAAGCCCTAATCTTGATTTAATAAAGTAAAAGTAAAACCTCGGAAAATACAGTCAAAGGAGTATCACACCCAGAAGAACAGACAAGTTTACAAACATCATATCTGTTTTTGGAATTCATAAATAATATCAAACTACTGCAGCCTCTAATGTGTGTGTGTGTGTGTGTGTGTGTGTGTGTGTTTTAGGTACTAGGGGTGGGGTTTTGAACCCGGGACCTCGTATGTGGGAAGCCAGTGCTCAACCACTGAGCCACATTGGCTCCCTGAGTTTGTTTCTTTGTTTGTTTTGCTTGTTGTTTGTTGTTGTTGTTTTTTTAGGAGGCATGGGGAACCAAACTCGGGACCTCCCATGTAGGAGGCGGGCACTCAACTGCTTGAGCCACATCCGCTTCCTCTAATGTGTTTTTTTGTTGTTGTTGTTGTTTTTTTAAAGATTTATTTATTTACTTTATCCATTTTAAACAGCCCCCTTCCCCGTTTGCTGTTTTGTGTCTATTCGCTGGGCAATTCTCTGTGTCTGTCTCCTGCCATCTCTTCTCATCCTCCTCCTCTAGTCTTCACCAGGATTCAATCCTGGAGACCTCCAATGTAGGAGAGAGGTGTTCTGCTGCCTGCGCCATCTCAATTCCTGGTTTTGGAGCTTTTGGAGCATCTCGTCTTGTCTCTCCCCTGCGTCTCTCTCCTGTTACGTCGCATCTTGCTGCATGGCTCCCGAGGCCTGTCGGCTCACCCGCATACAGAGCCTGACAGCTCATGCACCTTCTATATATATATATATTTTTAATTTATTTTATTTTATTTTATTTTTTTATTTTACCGGGAGGTCCCGGGGATCGAACCCAGGTCCCTCCATATGGCAGACGGACGCCCAACCATTTGAGCCACATCCGCCCCCCTCTAATGTGTTTTTTTATCTCACCTATCATGTCTTTCAT
Source organism: Tolypeutes matacus (assembly GCA_026826555.1). Classification (NCBI taxonomy): domain Eukaryota; kingdom Metazoa; phylum Chordata; class Mammalia; order Cingulata; family Chlamyphoridae; genus Tolypeutes; species Tolypeutes matacus. The sequence goes on along the minus strand of JAKSZT010054301.1, from coordinate 4,341,780 downwards.
TCCCATGAGATCTGTTACTTTTCTATTCAGGTTTTCACATTCTTTTTTGTGCTCTCTGTGTCTTCTTCTTTTTTTTGTTTATATTTTTTCTTCTATTCTTTTTAAAATTTTCTCAGTGTCTTCTTGATGTTGATGTCCTTTATCTCTTTAGCCATATTGTCTTTCAACTCATTAATTTGATTTTGGAAATTTGTGTGCATCTCACTGATTAGTTTTCTCAAATCCTGTGTCTCTATTGGGGCTTTGATATATTCCTTTGCTTGAGCCATTTCTTCCATTTTCTTAGTAGGGCTCGTAATTTTTGCTGATGTCCAGGCATCTGATTAGGGTGGTGTGTTTACTCAAATGCTCAAATTCTCCCTGTTTCTTAGGGTTTAGTGGCGGGAGGCTGTTACTGCTGTTATTTGATTCTTGGTTCAACCTGTTCGAGGTCTTTAGGATTGTCCCTGTTGCTCAAAACTGGGCCCTGGACCCAGTAATGGGTTGAAGACCTGCTTCTAAGGGCCTTGGAGAGGGAGGCTGGAAAGGTTGGAAAAAGCCTCTCTCATTTAATTTCCTCACATGCACTTCCTTGGTATGCCAGAAGATGGTGCTCTTTGACAGCCCTCTCAGTTTAAAGCCTGGAACACTGACTGGGTCAGTATGACCCAGGATCCTGCCTGGAGGCTAAAAGCCTCGTGTATGAAATAATTCCAGGGGCGGATGTGGCTCAACTGGTTAGGCGTCCGTCTGCCATATAGAGGGACCTGGGTTTGATCCCCAGGACCTCCTGGTAAAATAAAACATATATATATAGGGAGAGAAGGCGCATGGGCTGCCAGGCTCTGTGTGCGGGTGAGCCGCCAGGCCCCAGGAGCCATGCAGCAAGATGATGACAAAACAGGAGAGAGGCGCAAGGGAGAGACGAGATGCTCTGAAAGCTCCAAAAACCAGGAACCGAGGTAGCGCAGGTGGCAGAACACCTCTCTCCTACATCGGAGGTCTCCAGGATCGAGTCCTGGTGAAGACTGGAGGAGAAGGATAAGAAGAGATGGCAGGACACAGAGAATTGCCCAGCGAATAGACACAAAACAGCAAATGGGGAAGGGGGCGTTTAAAATGGATAAAGTAAAAAAATAATTTCACTCCCCTCACAACCAGTCAGTAGATAGGGGGAGAGGGTCAATCTTTTTAGTCTGGTGACAGCTCCCAGCCAAACAATGGCACGGCCCCACCCAGCCTGGAAGGGCTCATAGGACACAGCAGACCAGATTTGTGGATCAAAAGCTGAGTCAGCCTTAGGCTGTGTCCCTCTCTCTCCCCTTTCCTGGGGAGGTGGCTCTGTACCTTTGTCTGTAGGCCTGAGAATTCAGAAGTGTCTATAGGGTGGACAGTTGCTGCTGTGGCTTTTAACTCGCAGTTTTTCTGTTGCCATTCTTTTCCTTTGTCTCCTTTCTTCTGGGCAGTGTCCAGCCTTCTCCTGGTGTCCTAAACCCAAGAAGGTTATTTTCCAGGCCATTTCTGCCTGTCCTCTAGCTATTTTTCTGGAGAAGAAGAGAGTCCCGTGTCTTTCTAGTCTGCTGTCTTCCCAGTAGTTCCCCTAAAGCATATCTTTTTAAAATTTAATTTTTAAAATCGATGTTACAAGTTACTCAGTTAACACAAGACAATAACTTACAATAACAATAAATCCGCTTTAGTCAGCGGTTATACTTCCGCCTTATTTTGTTCATTCCTCAATCTTGAGGGTCGTTGTCTACTCTGCTTCAGGCTAGAATTGTTTTGCATGCAGTTGAAGACACTTGTTGCCTTCAGGATGGGGCTGATCCATGATGGTCTTTTTGTTAGTTGTCCAGGACAAGCCTGAAGAACTGGAGAGGAGGAGTTGGCCACATACCTGCTGGGTCTCAGAGCTTAGCCAGCAAAGGAACAATCCGAAGGCTTTACGTCCCTGAGAAATATATTAAACAGGTGCATTGAAAATAATAGGTTCAAAGAAAAGAAGTAGAAGAACCACCATTAGGGGATTTATAACTGAGTATAACTGTTTCATTGGGGAAATAGCTTTTTTATATTCTCAGATCAAGCCCGCGAGGGATGTTGCTCTCAAGAGGCCGTGTGGCTTGCCTGTGGCGTCCACCCCTCCCCAGGGCCCTCAGGAGCCCTTTTGTTTGAGGCTTTGTTTACTGTGGCATTTTCAATCTTATAATCGTGAATCTTTATAAAGAATCTCATATCTTTTGGGGGATGCTGTAGTATAGAAATAAAAAATATGTAAACACACAACACGACCCTGATGTAGCATCACAGATATTCCCACCAGGCACCATTTGTCTGTGGGCTCCCCTTGCTGGCCGTCCTGATTCCAGCCGCCTTCCACACGCCTGCTCTTCCTCATGCGACACAGTGTCCTTGCCTCGTTCTGGTCTGATCTTTCTCTCTCGTGTGTCACTCAGCCTGGGAGTGGTGAACAAGCCACACTTCCACTTCACTTGGCATTAAAACTCCATCTTCCAAGTTACCTTCAGTTCACTGAACCCTTCCTTCCTGCTTCCCTGGACTCCTCCGCCTCCTCTTGGCACGGGCACCCTGTCCTGTGCAAGGCTTTTTTGCCAGTCCTCAGCTATTCTCGGACAGCCCCTGCCAGCCTCTCGCCTGGGGCGTTGAGGCCCCCTGGCTGTAATTCAATAAGTAGTTGAGATGCAGGTTTGCAGTTTCTGTCCTGAGACTCGTTTCCTCCAGTGTTCATAATGACCTCTGGTTCAGTTCTTCACTGAGGTAACGTGTCCTGACCTGGCATGGACGCCCCCTACGTGGGTGGGTGTGGGCAGACATCTCTGCAGGCTGCCAGGAGCCTCGCAGCCCCCAGAGTGCCCTGCTGTCCTGAGCTTGGAAAGAACCTCAGCGGGCGTTTGATTGTACACTGTCCCCTTGACTCCTTGGCTCAACCCTGAGACCTAAGCCTCGTGTTCCAGATGAGAAGACTGAGCTCGGAGGATCTTGTTCCACTACTGATTAGATGTGTATGCTAGTTCTCTCTCTCACACAAAACATGACCTCGCTGGGTTTTTGTGAGTACTGAATGAAATAATGTATGTATAGAGCTCAGCAGCACCCAGCAGGTAGCGAGCGCTCAGGAAGTTTGTTTTTAGCTATAACTGCTATTGACCAAAGTCACACAGCTAGTGGGTGGTGGAACCAGGATTTAAGCCCAGTTCTGAGGGCTCCCAAAGCCCTTGCTTTTTCCACTAAGCCTCACCTTTAATAGGTAAAGTTTTGGTTGGGATCAACCATCTTTGGCTTGGAAAACAAACAAACAAACACTATTCTCCTTTGCTCCCTGAGTGGAATTTGAGTCCAGTCTCAGATTAAGATATTACTATTATTATTCTTAGCCATTCTCTACTATGACATCAAGTGCGTCCCCTTACCTACAGTGGAGTGATTTGGGGGGTCAGATGCCAGTGGAGTCTCAGCTCCTTGCATGCTAGCTTGGGAGTCAGACCTGGGCTCTTGTTTCCTCCTCTGTAAGATGAGGGGTTGGATCACATGCCCTCCCAGCAACCAGACTGTGAGGGTGGCTCTGAGTCAGCATTGGTACCGTCCACTATCAACCTTCTACTAGTTTCTTTCTTTACCTAGCACAGTGCTGGGTACACAGTAGCTGCTCAAAAAGACTAACCTGATAGGGCTTAGGAAGTTCTTTTCAGAGGCGGGACAGGAGAGATCCCAGACCTACCCTGGCTGGCCCTCCTGTCCCAGTCCCCCAAGCAGGGCCGCCCCTTCCCTGGCCGTGTTGCCACAGTCAGCGGTCTTGTCAGGGAAGAGGGCACGGCAGCGCCTGCCTGGGGCAGCTGTGGATAGGACTGACAGCGCCTCTGCCCCCCGGAGCTCACAGTCAGTGAGGGTGAGACGAAGTAAGAAATAAGCAGGAAAATTATCAGTTAATGACGAGGGTCTGGAAAAGAGTAAAAGAGAGCGATGTGCTCGAGGGCAGAGAGTGGCTGCTTTCGCCTAAGCTGGAGGTCACCTTTGAGGAGATGCATTTTAGCTGAGAGCTGCTTGAACAGAAGCAGCTAGTGGTGTGACAGGAAGGGGCAAGCAGGGCAGGCCGATGAGCATGGGAGACCACAGGCCCAAAAGGGAGGCCAGCATGGTGGGCGACAGGAAAGTAGTACGGAATGAAGTATGGATGGCCTGTGCCCAAGAGCCCCAAGGGCTGCTGGGGCGCATGCTGTGCACTGTTGGAAGGCGAAGGAGTCTTGTGGGCTGGTGATCAGGGAAGCTTTCTGGAGGAGGAGGCCTGAGCCACCATTTACGGCTGCCATCAAACTGGAGAGGGGACTTGCAGAAAAGCTGAGGAGTTACCTGGGAAAAGCTAGCCGGCCCCCACACGGTCCCACCGGGGGACATGCATTACCTTAGCAAGCCAGCTGTCTCCTTGGTCTTGATTTCAGCTTGCAGGCTGAAAACCTAACTCAGCAGTGAGAGCCCCTCTTATCCTTAGGGCCACTCGCAGGACAGCCAGGAAGCAGAGCCCGATGGGGAAGATGCCAGTTATGAGCCGACATTGAAAACAACAACTGGTCAGCTCATTCTCTCCACGAGGCAGCCATGTGAGACGGCTGGGAGACAGGGGCATGGCCGCAGTGGGAGCTGGCTGGTCCCATGTGCCCTTTCGCTCTGAGGGTGGAGCACTGGCCTGCAGAGCCTTGGCTGGGCTGGGGTGTGTGCTTGAGCCGGCACTTCTGATGGAGCAGGGGACCCTCGCATCCTTTTTCTCTGTTTCCATTGTTGACCGGCCCTTCTGCTGTTAGGTGATGGCCAGTGTGAAGTGCTGTATCTTTGAGCTGATCCATTAGAGGACCTTCAGCTCCCCCTGTTTGCATCTTTTCCCCTGAGGGATTAGGAGAACCTTCGTGTTTCCCCCATGTACCAGTGTGATCAAAATTAACCACAACCCCAGTTTACTCATTTGTAAAATGAGGATCACCATCCTCTCTGGAGAAAGGTCATGCTGGCTGACATGGAGCCACATGTGGCTATTTAAATTTCAGCTAATTAAAATTAAGCAAAAACTCAGTTCTTTATCTGCATTAGCCACCTTTCAAGTGCTCAATAGCCACATGTGGCTCGTGGCTGTGTATTATAGAATACACACATACACACACACACACACATAACATCCCTATCATCACAGAAAGCTCTATTGCACTGTTTTGAGAGTTAAATAAATGATGGGTATTGCACAGCTCTGGCCATAGAAGTCAGTAAGCTGCCACTGGGTGGGGGTGGGGAAGGGAGGCTGGAGAAGATGCGGCCCCTGGCCAGGAGAGGGTTTGCCTCGTTGAGATGAGATGAGGGTATGTCTTTATGAATTGATATATAATAAGGTCTTAGGAGACTGGAGGGGGCTGTGAAGGTTGAAAATTTCCTGCTAGTCTCACTGAAGCATTAGGCATATGCTGGAGGGCGGGGGCAAGGGGGAGAGAGTGAACCCTGAATCTTGGCCCTTGAGCAGGGCTTTGCTTTTAGTTCTTCAAGAAGGAAATGACCCGGACTTCTCCTTCCCTCTGCTTTTCTTCCTTTGTTGCTTTTTATAACAGATCCTCAGGATTTTTCCGGGAATTCAGCAGTTGAAAGGGAGAATTAGGGCCCAATGTTCTGACACCGCTTGGCTGCACTCCCACTAGCTAGCGGAGGAGGTAGAAACAGGTGATCTAGAGAGCATCACGGTTTCTCGAGCTATTTGTGCAATAATTCTCCTATGTCCATGACAACTGCCTGACCAGGCTAACCCTCCATGAGGGCTCCAACAAGAATTTTCAGTTTATAAAATACAATAAGAAATAAGACACAGGAATATTCAGAAGGAATGAATTGAAATTGGATGTGTCTGTGTCCATAGGGGCATGTAGCGTTATGCGGTAGAAACCATGGAGCCCGAGAGCTTACTTTCCTCCCTGCCTGCCTGCCCTCATCCATATGTTGAGCAGCCACTCTGTGGAGAGACAGGGGTGGATGGGCCTTGGTCTCTGCTCTCTGGGAGTCCAGTCTAGGGGAAGACAGGCTCAAATGTAGACAGTTATAATCAAGTGTGCCGTGTGCCCCTGTGCTGGGAGAGTGGTCACCACAGCGAGGTCTGGAAGCACCAAGAGTGGCCAGGGAGGCTCAAGGAGCAGGTAACTGGATCTGGGTCCTGAAGGATGAGGGGCAATGGTTCACCAGGCCAATAACGGCCAGGGGCATGGTGGACAGAGGGATCGGCTCGAGCCAGGGAAGTGAAAACTCACGCATAGCAAGTTTCAGTGAGACATCGTAGCACAGCATTCGATGGGTTGGGATTGTTGCAAGATGGCGTTGAAGGAAGGAGGTGGCCATGGGGAAGGGAGCCAAGCCAGGCTGTGAAGACCCTTCGGTGTCATGCTAAGGAATTTGGAATCCGACTTTTGGGTACTGTTGTAGTTTACCGTGCTGCTGTCACAAATATCACACACAGGCTTGGTTTAAACAAGCATTTATTGGCTTATGGTTTCAGAGGCCAGAGACCGAATCAAGGTGTTGGCAAGACCATGGCTTCTGCCCAGGTCGGTAGCATTCTGGTGCTGGCCGCTGGCAATCCTTGGGGTTCCTTGACTTGTGTTTCTACCTCCAGTCACATGGCAATGTCTTCTTTTCTGGCTTCTGTGACATCCAGGTCCTCTTTTAAGGCCTCCAGTAACTGGATTAAGATTGCCATTCCCTACCCCCACCCTCGGTCCCAGGGTAGTAACTCAAACTACCCTACCACAGGTCAGCACTATCCTAGAAAGTTTTTAATCAGGAAAGCAACAAAGGTAATCTGGCTGTGGCTAGGAGGGGATGTTGGAGGGAGAAGGGTGGGATCGGGAGGCCTGTTCAGAAGCTATTACAATAGACTAGGAAAGAGTGTCTGAGGGCTGTGGGGATGGAGAGAAGGGACAAATTCACGAGTGACTTAGGAGATGGAACACAGAAGACTTAACTTGTATATGGGGAATGACTAGGAGGGAGGAAGCTAGAAGACTCCCAAGTTTCTTACTTGAGCAACTGCGGGGTCAGTGGTGTCAGGAAAGGGACCCCAAGGAGAGTTTAGGGAGTGGCTGTTGAACTCAGGCTAGGGCATGCAAAGGTGGAGTAATCTATAGTATATTCCAGGTGGAGAGGTTTTCCCTTGCCTGTGGGTTTAGGGGAAACATCTGGGCCCAAGTTAGAGGATCATTAGGTAAAACCATAGAAATAGAGGAGGGTAGCTGAGGGCAGTGTCAAGAGAACAGCAGAAATCTAAGAAACATCAATATTTGAGGGATTGGCCAAAATTAAGTGACACTTGCCTGGGAAAGGGATTAGGGAGTATGGATGGAGGAAGAGGAAAATCAGGAGAGAGAGTGTCAGAGAAGTAAAGAGAGCGTTTTAGAAGAAGGGAGTAGGTAGCAGCATCTCATCTTACAGAAAGATCCAGGAAAATAAGGAAGAAAAAACCAGTTACAATTTATTTAATCAACTTTACTTCAGTTTAATGCACAGACGATAAGATGCACCCATTTAAGTGTACAGTTCAGTACGTAACCACCACCACAAACAAAAACTAGAACATTCCCTCAAAACCATTCACAGCCAGGCCCTACTCTGCCCCCACTATCTTTGGCCTTAGGCCACCACCATTCTGATATTTGCTTCTAATAGGGTAACTTTGCCTTTTCTAGAATTGCACATAAATTGAATCATACAGAATATAAGTCTTTTGTATCTGGCTTCTTTCGCTCAGCATAAGGGTTTTCAGAATTCATTCACGTTGTTGTGTGCGTGAGTGGTTTGCTCCTTTTTGTGGCTGAGTTGTTTGCCGTTGTCTCCATTAAGTAGTGACAGACGTTAAGACTGGTTTTGGTCTGGGCTACTATGAATGAAGCTGCTGCCAGACATTCGTATACCCTTCTTTGTATGGACTATGTATATGTTTAACTGTAAAAAATTGCCAAATAGTTTTTCAAAGTGGTTGTACCATTTTACACACTAGAGAGCAATGTATGAGAACTTTATTTGCTCCACATTCACACCAACATTTGGTATTGTCAGTCTTTTAAATTTGAACCACTTTAGTGGATGTGTAATGGTCTTTCATTGTGGCTTTAATTTTCATTTTCCTTTGACTAATGATGTTGAACATTTTTTTCATGTGTTTATTTTTTTAAAAATATATATTTATTTATTTCTCCCCCCTCTCCTCGTTGTTTTGCGCTCAATGTCTGCTCTCTCTGTCCATTCGCTGTGTGTTCTTCTGTGTCTGCTTGTCTTCTCTTTAGGTGGCACTGGGAACCGATCCTGGGACCTTCTGGAGTGGCAGAGAGGCGCTCAATCTCTTGCACCACCTCAGCTCCCTGGTCTGCTACCTCTCTTATTGTCTCTCTTCTGTGTCTCTTTTTGTTGCATCATCTTGCTCTACCAGCTCTCCACGCAGGCCAGCTCTCTGCTCGGGCCAGCTTTCCTGTACCAGGAGGCCCCGGGAATCAAACCCTGCACCTCCTATATGGTAGACGGGAGCCCAATCGCTTGAGCCACATCCGCTTCCCTTCATGTGCTTATTGACCCTTCACATATCTTAATTTGTAAAATGTCTGGTTAAATCTTTTGTCCATTTTCTAATTGGGTCATAGTCTTCTTCTTATTGGGTTATAGGGGTTCTTTATATATTCTAGATGCCAGTCCTTCATCAAGTATATCAAATATGCTTGCTATATGGTGGATATTTCTCCCAGTCTATGGCTTGTCCTTTCATTTTCTTAATGATGTCTTTGGAAGATAATGCTAAATCGTATTTAGGTCAAGTTTCTCAAATTTTTCTTTTATGATTCGTGATTTTTATATCATAAGAAATTTTTGCCTAGCCCAGGTGTACAAAGATTTTCTACTATTTTTTCTTCAAGAAGTTTTATAATTTAACTTTTCCTTTTAGGTCTATGAGTTAATTTTTTGTATATGGTGTAAGATATGGATTGAGGGTCTTTTTTTCTTTTTCTCATATAGCTATCTGATTGTTCCACTACAATTTATTTAAAAGACCATCTTTTCTCTATAGAATTACCTTGGTACCTTTGTCCATGAATGTGTGGGTCTCTTTCTAGACCCTCTCTTCTGTTCCATTGAGGTCGCTGTCCATGCTTATACCAGTATCATGCTGTTTTGATTACTGCAACTTTATAATAAGTCTTGAAATCAGGTAGGGTATGTCCTTGAACTTTGTTCTTCCTTTTCAAAATGTTTTGGCTATTTTAAGTCCTTTGTACTTGTATGTAAATTTTACAATCAGCTCGTCAACTTTCTAACACAACAACAACAACAACAACAAAAAATCCTGAAGTTTTGATTGGGACTGTATTGAAGCTATCAGTCAGTTGGGGAAAATGACAGAGTAACAATACCAAGACTTCCACTCCATGGACATGCTGTTTCTCCATTTACTTAGGCCTTTTAAATTTCTCTCATTAAAGGTTTGTAGTTTTCAGTGTACAGGTCTTGCACATATTTTGTTATATTTACACCTGTTTCATTTTTTTTTAATTTGTTTTGCTTTTTTATTTTTATTTTTTTTAAATATAAGTGCTTCATTTTTTTAATGCCATTGTAAATACTTATAAAATTTCATTTTCTAGCTGCTTCTGGGCAGATGGAGTAGGCGTATGTTTCCCTATTTCCCCTGCTAAATACAACTAAAAGCCCTGGACACTGGTTTATATGGACAGTATATAAAAACAAACTTAAGACTCTGGAAGGTAGAGAGAAGATCAGATAAGGACATTGGGACCAAAGGAATGACATGGTAGCGAATTCCTGGATTTTCTTTTTGCTTCATGTTTCCCAGACTTTGGATACTTGAAAGGTCATGAACCTGGAAACATCAACATGTCTGGACAAAAAAGTGCTCCAAGCCAGGAAAAGGGTTAGCCTACCAAGAAAGGAGTGAAGAATAAATGAAGACATTCCCAGATGAAGGTAAACTAAAATTTGTTGCCAGCAGACCTACTCTCAAAGAATGGCTAAAGGAAGTTCTCTTTGTATAAAGGAAATGATAAAAGAAGGAAACTAGGGACATCAGGAAGGTAAAAGGAACACGATAAAAGCAAAAATATGGATAAATGCAATAGACTTTCTCTTCTTGAGTTTTCTAAATTATCTTTAACAGTTGAAGCAAAAACATTAATACTGTCAAATGTAGTTCTCAATGTATATACAGGGACTATTTAAGACAATCATAGTATAGCTGGGGCAGGGCAAAGGCTGTAAAGAGGCTCAAATGGTAAGATGTTGACATCAGTAGACTTTGACAGGTTATGATAGGATAATGTAATACCTAGGGCAATCACAAAAAAAAGCTATACAAATAGATTCACTCAAAAACACTAGATAAATCAAAATGGAATTATAAAATGCTTAAGTACCCCCATAGGAAAGCAGGAAAAGGAAACAGAGAAATGAAACAAAAAGAACAAACCGAAAAAAAAAAAAAGCAGACTTAAGCCTTAACATATCAATAATTACACTAAGTGGAAATTATCTAAATACATCAATTAAATGTCAGAAATTGGCAGAGTGGAATTAAAAACTTCACCCAATTATATGCTGTCAACATAAACTCACTTGAAATATAATGACATCAAATATAACGATAATTGTAGGTTGAAAATACAGGGGTAGAAATAGATATACCATATGTATTAAGCATCAATAAAATGAAAGTAGGAATATCTATATTAATATCAGATAAAGTAGGTTTCAGAATAAAGAACATACCAGGAACAGAGAGGGACATTATATAATAATAAAAAGGGTCAATCCACCAAGAAGATACAGCATTCCTAAATGGGTACACACCAAACAACAGAACTGCAAAATGTGTGAAGCGAAAACTGTTAGACTTGAAAGGAGAAATAGACATCTTGATAATTATTACTGGAAATGTCAATCCCCATTGGATCTCAACAGTTGGTAGAACTAGAACAAAAAAACTAGCAAGGATATAGAACTCAATAATGCCATTAATAAACAGGATCTAATAGACATTTATAGAGCATTCTACCCAACAATGGCAGAATTATTTTTTAAGCTCCAAGGAACATATACCAAATAGACCATATGTTTGGGCCTTAAAATAAACAACCAATTTAAAAGAATTGAAATAATAAACAGTATGTTTTCTGAGTACAATGGAATCAAATTAGAAATTAATAACAGAAGGATATGAGGAAGAATCCAACATTTGGAAACTAACCAACATACTTCTAAATAATCCTTGGGTTAGAGATAAAGTCTCAAGGAAAATGAAAAACATACATTGAACTGAATGAAAATGAAAATCAGTATATCAAAATGTGTGGGTTACATCTAAAACAGTGCTGAAAGAAATTTACAGCACTAGATTCTTACACTGGAAAAGAGGAAAAGTCTCATCAATAATCTAAGGTTCCACTTTAAGACACCAGAAAAACATAAAAAACAAACCCAAAGAAAATAGATAAAAGTTAAAAATAAGAACAGGAATCAATATAATTGGAAATAGAAAACAGTAGAGAAAATCAGTGTAACAAAAAGCTGGTTCTTTGAAAAGGTTGACAAAATTGACAAACTTCTAGCAAGAATGATAAAAGAACACACAATATACTAATATCAGGAATGAAATGGGGAATGTCTCTGCAGACCCTGCAGGTATTAAGAGCAAAATAAGGGAATTCTACGAACAACTCTACACACTTAAATTTGACATCTTAGGTGAAATTGACCAATTCCTAGAAAAGTATAAGCTGTCTCACCTCACCAAATATGAAATAAATAGAGTAGCTCTGTAACTATTAAGGAAATTGAATTTGTAATTTAAAATCTCCTGAAAAAGAAATCTCCAGGGGTCAGATGTGGCTCAACTGGTTGGGTGTCCGTCTCCCATATGGAGGGACCCGGGTTCGATCCCCGGGACCTCCCGGTTAAAAAAAAAAAAAAAAAAAAAGGGAAACGGATGTGGCTCAACTGGTTCGGCGTCCGTCTACCATATGGAGAGACCGGGGTTCGATCCCCGGTACCTCCCGGTAAAAAAAAAAAAAAAAGAAAAAGAAATCTCCAGGTCCAGATGGTTTCACTGAAGAGTTTTACCAAATGTTTGAAGAATTAACACCTATTCTACACCATCTCTTTCTGAAAATAGAAGAGGAGAGAACATTTCCCTATTAATTCTATAAGGCCAGTATAACACTGATACCAAAATCAAAGACAGTACAAAAAGAAAAAAATAGACAACTATAGAGCAATATCCCTCATGAATATAGATGTAAAAATTCTTAACAAAATATTAGCATGTAGAATTCAGTGAATAGAGTAAGAATTATATACCGTGACCAAGTAGAGATTATTCCAAGGATGTAAGGCTGGTTCAGTATTTGAATATCAATCAATGTAATCTACCATATTGTATTAGTCAGCCAAAGGGGTGCTGATGCAAAGTACCAGAAATCTGTTGGGTTTTATAAAGGGTATTTATTTGAGGTATAACCTTACAGCTACCAGGCCAAAAGAGTCCAACTCAAGGTACCATAAGAGGTCCTTTCTCACCCATAGTCTGTTGACACATGTTGGAGCAAGATGGGTGCTGACATCTGCAAGGGTTCAACCTCCCTCTTCCTCTTAAGGCTCTGTGGTCCCAGCTGCTTCCAGTATCAGCTGTAGGCTGGGATATAAGTCTTGTCTCTCTCACGGGGCTCGTTTCTCTCCACAAGGTCAGCTGTAGACTACCAGGCTCTCTCTCTTCCCCAGGCCTTAGCTGTAGTCTAAGGAATCGTCTCTATTCCTCTTTGTTCTCCTATGTGTTTGTTTCCCAGGGTTCCAGCATCAAAACTCCAACTCTGTCCTCTGCTGTGTTGTTTTCTAAACTGTGAGTCCCTGCCCAACAGGGACTCAGTGTCCTACTGACATGGCCAAATCAAAGCCCTAATTTTAATTTAATCAAGTAAAAGTGAAACCTCTGAACAATCAAAGGGGAACATGCCCAGAGGAACAGACCAGTTTACAAACATAATCCATGACCTATTTTTGGAATTCATAAACAATGCCAAACTGCTACACATATTAATAGTCTAAAGGAGAAAAATCATATGATCATATCAACTGATACAGAAAAAATGTTTGACAAAATTCAATTCCCATTCATGATAAAAATTCTCAATTAGGAACAGGGGAATTTCTTCAACTTGATAAAGAACATCTACAGAAAAACCTAGTGTCATACTTAATGGTGAAATAGTGAATGTTTTCCCTCGAAGATTTAGAATAAGGAAGTATGTCCACTCTCATCACTGCTAGTCATCATGGTACTGGAAGTTCTAGCCAGTGCAGTAAGGCAAGAGAAAGAAATACAAGACTTATGGATGGAGAAGGAAGAAATAAAAACTGTCCCTATTTGCAGATGACATTATGGTCTATGTAGAAAATATTTTGGAATCGACCATAAAAACCCTAGAACTAATAAATGAATATAACAAAGTTGTAAGAAACAAGATTGACATTAAAACATCAACTTCACTTCCGTGTACTAGCAATGAACACTGAAATTAAAAACAAAAAAAAATTGGAAACCAAAATCAAAATTATAATACGAGGGAGGCGGCTGTGGCTCAATCAGTGGGGCTCCCATTTACCATGTGGGGGGCCCCGGGTTCGGTTCCCGGGGCCTCCTGGTGGGGGCGGGCCCGCCGGCACAGCGTGGTTGGCTGGCCTGGCGAGCACAAGCAGCAAGTGGGGGGGATAAATGAATAAATAAATAAAATCTTAAAAAAAAAAAAAAAAGTATAATACGGGGGACGGATGTGGCTCAAATTGTTGGGCGTCTGTCTCCCATATGGAGAGACCCGGGTTCGATACCCAGGACCTCCTGGTAAAAAAATAAAAAAAGTATAATACCATTTACAATTGCTCAAAAAAATAAAACAAGAAAGAAGGAAATACTTAGCAAAACATGTACAGGACTTGTATGTTGAAAATTACAAAATATTGATGAACTCAAGATCTAAATGAGAGATATTCTTTGTTCATGAATTGGAGATTGAACATAGTAAAGATGCCAATTCTCCCCAAATTGATACACGTTTAATGCAATTTCTATCAAAATCCAAGAGTTTTGTTAAATATAGACAAGATTATTCTAAAATTGGTATGAAAAGGCAAAGGAACTAGAATAGCTAAAATAATTCCAAAAATGAAGAATAAAATGGGAGGAATCACTTCACCCGGTTTTAAGACATTATATACTACAGTAATTGAGACTTGTATTGGTGGAGAGATGAATGTATAGATGAATGGAACAGAATAGAGAACCCAGAAATAGCCCCACATATGTGTGGCAAAATGATTTTTGACAAAAGTGCAAAGGTTAAGAGTAGTCTTTAACAAATGGTGCTGGAGAAACTGGATATCCATAAGAAAAAAAAAAACAAACCTCAAACCAAACCTATCTTAAAAAATCACTCAAAATAGATCATAGATTTCAATGCTAAAGCCTTTAGATGATAACAAGAGAAAATCTCCGGGACTAGAGTTTGGTTGAAGAATTCTTAGATATGACATCAAAAGCCTGATCCATAAAAGAAAAAAAATTGGTATATTATTGAAATTCATCAAATTTAAAGCTTTTGCTCTGTGAAAGACCCTGTTGAGATGATGAAAAAAGGCAAGCTATAAACTGGGATAAATATTTGCAAACCTCATATATGAGAAAGGGTATCTAAATTTCATTTTCAATTGTTAGTTGCTGGTATACAGAAAAGTAAGTGATTTTTGTAAAATCCTTTCTATCTTCTACCTTGCTAAAAGCATTTTACTTATTCTAAAAGCATTTTGTGTATTTCTTAGGGTTTTGTGTTGGTATGATCATGACACTGATATTAAAAAGTTTTACCTCTTTCTTTCCAACCTTTTTTTTTTTTTTTTTTTTTTCTTGCCTTATTTTGCTGCCTGGAACATGCAGCATAATCTTGAAAATTATTGGTGAGAATGGAGATCCTTGCCACATTCAAGGATTAATTCATATTTAATTAAATATTATGGAAGTTATAGGTTTACAGAAATAATAGAGAGTTCCCATATACCCACCACCATTTTTAACATTTTGCATTAGTGTGGTACCTTTGTTTACAATTGGTGGGAGACTACTATTACATGTGTACTATGTACTACACTACCTAATTTACATTAGGTTTCACCATCTGCGTTGTGCACTCCTATGGTGGTTTTGTTTAATTTTTATTCTAGGGACATATATGCCACCTAAAATTTCCCCATTTAACAACATTTAGGTCTATAATTCAGTGGTGTTCATTACAGTCACAATGTTGTGCTACCATCACTCCCATTCATTACCAAAACTTTTCCATCACCCCAAACAGAAACTCTGCACCAGTTAAGAATTAATTCCCCATACCCTCTCCCCACCCCAGCCCTTGACTAGGAATTTGCTTATTCTCATTTCATATAAGTGAGATCATACAATATTTCTTCTTTTATGTCTGGCTTACTTCACTCAATACGATGTCTTCAGGGTTCATCTGAGATGTGTAAGAATTTTTCCCTTTCCATAGCTGAATAATATGCCATTATGTGCATATACCACATTTTGTTCATTCATCTGTTGATGGACCACTCGGGTTGCTTCCATCTTTTGGAAATTGTGACTGTTGCCACTAGGAACATCAGTGTGCAAATGTGTGTTCAAGTCCCTGCTTTCACTTCTTTTGGGTATATATGTAGAAGAGGGATTGCTGGGTCATACAGTAATTCTATACCTTACTTTCTGAGGAACTACCAAACTGACTTCCAGAGTGGCTGACCATTTTACATTACACTAGCAATGAATGAGTGTCCCTATTTCTCCAAATCCTCTCCAACACTTATTTTTGTTTTTAAATGATAGCCATTCTAGTGGGTGTGAAAGGGTATCTCATGATAGTTTTGATTTGTATTTCCCCAAATGACTAATGATGTTGAGCATCTTTTCATGTGCTTTTTGGCCATTTGCATATCTTCTGTGGAGAAATGTCTATTCAAGTCACATTTTAAAATTGTTAGTCTTTTTGTTGTTCGGTTTTAGGATTTCTTTATAAATTCTGGATATTAATATCCAGAATTTATCTTAAACTCTTATCAGATATGTGGTTTCCAAATAGTGATAGTTTCTCCCATTCTGTAGGTTGTCGTCTTCTTTTTTTTTTTTTTTTAAGATTTATTTTATTTATTTATTTCTCCCCACCCCCTTGTTGTTTTTCACTTGCTGTGTCTGTTTGTCTTATTTCTTAAGAAGGGACTGGGAGACGAACCCAGGACCTCCGATGTGGGAGGGAGGTACCTAATTGCTTGAGCCACCTCTGCTCCCTGCTTTGTTGTGTTTCTCATGTTTTTCCTTCCTGCATCTCTTGTTGCATCAGCTTGCCACTCCTGCTGGTTGTGTCAGCTCACTGTCTTTTTTTTTTTTTTTTTTTTAAAGATTTATTTATTTACTTTATCCATTTTAAACCCCCCCTTCCCCATTTGCTGTTTTATGTCCATTCACTGGGCAATTCTCTGTGTCTGTTTCCCGCCATCTCTTCTCCTCCTCCTCCTCCAGTCTTCATCAGGATTCGATCCTGGAGACCTCCGATGTAGGAGAGAGGTGTTCTGCCGCCTGCGCCACCTCAGCTCCTGGCTTCTGGAGCTTTCGGAGCATCTCGTCTTGTCTCTCTCCTGTTATGTCATCATCCTGCTGCATGGCTCTCGGGCCCGACAGCTCAGCGGCACACAGAGCCTGGCAGCCCATGCGCCTTCGGGAGGTCCCGGGGATCGAACCCAGGTCCCTCCATATGGCAGACGGACGCCCAACCATTTGAGCCACATCCGCCCCCAGCTCACTGTCTTCTTTAGGAGGCACCGGGATAGGAACCAGTGACCTCCCATGTGGTAGGTGGGAGCCCAGTCACCCAAGCCACATCTGCTTCCCTGTAGGTTGTCTTTTTACTTTCATGATGAAGTCGTGTAGTCACAAAAATTTTAGGTTTTGACAAAGTCCCATTCAACTTTTTGTTTTGTTGTCGTGCATCATTTGGGTATAAATTCTAAGAAACCATTGCCTAGAACAAGGTACTGAAGATGCTTCTCTACATTTTCTTCTAGGAGTTTTATAGTCCTGGTTCATCTAGCTAGGTCTTTGATCCACTTTGAATTATATTTTGTATATGGTGTAAGAATAGGGGTCTACTTTCATTCCTTTGCATATGAATATTCAGTTTTCCCAGAATCATTTGTTGAAGAGACTTTTCTTTCCCAATTGAGTGGACTTGGCACTCTCGTCAGAAATCAGTTGGCCCTACATGTGAGGGTCTGTTTCTGAACTCTTAGTTCAAGTCCATTGCTCTGTAAGTCTGTCCTGGTGCCAGTGCCATGCTGTTCCTTTCACCCCCCAGATGGCTCTCTCGTTGTTTGTGTTTTGCTCATTATTTGTGTTCATTGTCTGCTTGTTGTTTTTGCTTGTTGTCTGCTCATTGTTGTTGGGTGTTTTTTTTTTGCTCATTGTTTGCTTGTTGTCTGTTTTTTCTTTAGGAGGCACCAGAAACCGAACCCGGGACCTCCCGCGTGGGAGGTGGGCACTCAGCTGCTTGAACCACATTTGCTCCCTGCCATGCTGTTTTGACTACTATAGCTTTGTAGTAAGTTTTTTTTTATGTGTGTGTGTGTATTTTGTTTGTTTGTTTTTTTAGGAGGTACTGGGAATTGAACCTGGGACCTCATACTTGGAGGCAGGCACTCAACTGCTGAGCTATACCTGCTCTCCTGTAGTAAGTTTTTTTTTTTTTTTTTTACCGGGAGGTCCTGGGGTTCGAACCCGGGTCCCTCCATATGGGAGACGGACGCCCAACCAGTTGAGCCACATCCGACCCCTGTAGTAAGTTTTAATATTGGGAAGTGTGATCCTTCCAACTTCATTCTTTTTAAAGATGTTTTTGGCTCTTTAGGGCCCCTAACTATTCTACATAGTTTTGATGATTGGCTTTTATATTTCTGGAAAGAAGGCTGTTCGAATCTTGAATGGGATTGCATTTTGAGTAAATTGACATCTTGACAATA
Source organism: Tolypeutes matacus (assembly GCA_026826555.1). Lineage (NCBI taxonomy): Eukaryota > Metazoa > Chordata > Mammalia > Cingulata > Chlamyphoridae > Tolypeutes > Tolypeutes matacus. The sequence continues at coordinate 4,323,657 of JAKSZT010054301.1, read as the reverse complement.
TTTAGTCTTCCAATCCATGAGCATGGTATGACCTTCCATTTATTTAAGTCTTTGATTTCTTTCAGCAATATTTTGTTGTTTTCATGTATAAGTCTTTTACATCCTTGGTTAAATTTATTTCTAGATATTTGATTCTCTTAGTTGCTATTGTAAATAGAATGTTTTCTTAACTTCCTCTTCAGATTTCTCATTATTACTATGTAGGAATCCCACTAATTCTTGTGTATTGCTCTTGTACCCCACCACATTGCTGAATTCATTTATTTGCTCTAATAGCTTTGTTGTAGATTTCTCAGGATTTTCTCTTTATAGGATCACGTCATCTGCAGATAGGGAAAGTTTTACTTCTTCCTTTCCAATTTGAATGCTTTTTATTTCTTTTCCTTGCCTAATCGCTCTGGCTAGAACTTCCAGTAAAAAGATAAATAACAGTGGTGAGAGTGGGCATACTTGTTTTGTTCCTGATCTTAGAAGGAAAGCTTTCAGGCTTCCACCATTGAGTATGATGTTAGCTATGGGTTTTTCAGGTATGGTATTTATCATGTTAAGGACGTTTCCTTCTAGCCCTTGTTTTATAAGTGTTTTTATCAAAAAGAGGTGCTGGATTTTGCCAAATGCCTTTTCTGCGTCAATTGAGATGATCATGGGTCCCCCACCCCTTGTTCTATTAATGTGGTGTATTACATTAATTGATTTTCTTATGTTGAACTATCCTTGCATGCCAGGGAAAAATCCCACTTGATCATGGTATATAATTCTTTTGATGTGCTGTTGGATTTGGTTTGCTAGTATTTAGTTGATTTTTGCATCTCTATTCATAAGAGATATTGGTTATTGGTCTGTAATTTTCCTGTGGTATCTTAATCTGGTGTATTAGGGTGATGCTGGCCTCGTAGAATGAACTAGGAAGTGTTTCCTCTTCTTCAGTTTTGGAAAAGTTTGTTTAGTATTGGTGTTAATTCTTCTTAGAATTTTCTTTGGAAAATTTACCAGCAAAACCATCTGGACTGGGCTTTTCTTTGTTAGGAGGCTTTTGATTTCTAATTCAATCTCTTTATATGTTATTGGTCTGTTGGGATCTTTTATTTCTTTTGAGTCAGTGTAAGTAATTTGTGTTTCAAGGAATTTGTCCATTTCATCTAGGTTATCTAATTTGTTGGCATACATTTGTTTATAGTATCTCTTTTATTTTTTTTTACCGGGAGGTCCCAGGGATCGAACCCAGGTCCCTCCATATGGGAGACGGACGCCCAACCAGTTGAGCCACATCTGCCCCCCTGTTTATAGTATCTCTTATGATCATTCTGATTTCTTTGGGGTTGGTAGTAATGTCCCTCCTTTCATTTCTGATTTTAGGTATTTGCAGCCTCGTTTTTTTTTCTTTTTCAGTCTAGCTAAGGTTTTGTCAATTTTATTGATCTTTTCAAAGAACCAAGTTTTGGTTTTGTTGGTTCTATTTTTTTTTTTTTTTTTTCCAATTCTCTATTTCATTTATCTCTGCTCTGATCTTTGTTATTTCCTTCTTTCTGCTTGTTTTGGGTTTAGTTCTTCTTTGTCTGGATCTTCCAGTTGTGAGGTTTAGTCCCTGATTTGAAATCTTTCTTTTTTTTTATTTTTTATTTTCTTGTTGTTGTTGTTTTTTAATGTAAGCATTTAGAGCAGAGGTTCTTAACAAGGGGTCCATGAGCTTGAACTGAACTGAATTCAAAAAAGTATTATTCTTGTGGGGACATGTTGGTACATTTGTTGCAACTGATGAAAGAACATTTTTATAATTGTACTATTAACTGTAGTCCAAGGTTTATTTTAGGGTTCCCTTTTTGTGTTGTACTGTCATATGGGTTAAAAAAAAACATTATTCTATTTACATATATATGACCTAAAATTTCTTCTTTTAACCACATTTAAATATATATATTTTGGTGCTATTAATTAGGTTCAGTGTTTGTGTTCCCATCACCACTGTCCATTACCAAAAATTTTCCACCATCCCAAATAGTAACTCTGTACAATTTAAGCATTAATTCCCCATTCCCTACCCCTATCTGGCCCCTGGTAAACTATATTCTTGTTTCTGACTCTATGAATTTGCTTATTCTAATTATTCCATATCCATGAGATTATACAATATTGTTGGTTTTGTGTCTTGTTTATCTCAGCACAATCTCTTCAAGGTTCATCTATGTTGATGCATGTGTCAGAGCTTCATTCCTTCTTATGGCTGAATAGCATTCCATTGTGTGTATATACCACTTTTTGTTTATCCTTTCTTCAGTTGATGAATGCTTGGGTTGCTTCCATCTTTTGGCAGTTGTGAAAAATGTCACTATGAATATCCTTGTACAAATATCCATTGGACTCCCTGCTTTCAATTTTTTCAGGATATATGTAGAAGTGGGATTCTCAGGTCTCTCTCATTTTTGACAGATATAAAATTCTTGGTTGGAATTTTCTCTCAGTACTTTAAGGATTTCACCCCACTGCCTTTTTGCCTCCATGGTTTCTGATGAGAAATCAGTACTTAATCTTATTGGGACTCCCTTGTACATAACACCTTGCTTTTCTTTTGTAGAAGACTCTTCTTGTACTTTGCATTTGACAGTTTGACATCTATGTGTCTGGGTATAATTCTCTTCAGGTTTATCCTGTTTGGTGTTTGTTGGGATTCTTGGATGTACATATTCATGTCTTTTGCTAGGTTTGGGAAGTTTTCTGTCATTTGAATATTCCTTCTGCCTTCCTGCCTTCCTGCCTGCCTTCCTTTTCTCTTTCTTTTCCTTCCCTCCCTCCCTTCCCTTCCTTCCATGTTCCACAGGTCTCTCAGGCTATTTTCACTTTTTCTAATTATTTTTTATTCTGTTCCCCACCCTGACTCATTTTAATTGTCTTGTCTTTGAGTTCACTGATTCTTTCTTCTGCCCGCTACAATCTGCTGTTGAAACCCTCTCGTTTTTCATTTCAGTTATTGTGGTCTTCAATCCCAGTAGTTCTGTTTAGTTTCTTTCTTAAAATTTCTATCTCTTTATTGAGATATATCAAGGCTGGGGAATGAACCCGGGACCTTGTAAGTGAATATGCTTACATTGGTTCCCCTGAGTTGGGTTTTTCATTTGTTTGCTTTTTGTTTTGTTGTTTTGTTTTTTAGGAGGCACGAGGAACCAAACCTGGGACCTCCCATGTGGGAAGCAGGCACTCAACCACTTAAGCCATGTTCACTCACCGGATCTTTTTTTTTTTTTTTTTTTTTTTTAAAGCCTTTGTGTCCACAGTCTGATCTTATTAGTTGATGTTTTCTGGATTTTTATCCTGTTCCTTTGGATGGGCCATCAATTTCTATTTCCTTGTTTGTCTATAATCTGTTGCACACTGTACATTTTAATATTTTAAGTTCTTAATCATGGCATTTAGTTCCTGAGCTGTTTCTTGAGTTTGTATGACAGAGATTCCCTTTAGTGCCAGGAGCTAACAAAACCAAACAAACCAATGCAAAAAAACCTCTTTCACAGTCTTTGCAAATTGGCTTTGCATTGGCTGGTGCTCTCCTTCAGAGTTCAGCCCTCCTGTCCAGAAGCTCATCTAGAGATGGAATAGAAAGTGCAGGGGCCTCCCTGTCTTTTTTGAGCTCATGTCTTGCACTGGGCTGGGCTTGTGAGTGGCCTGAGGGATTCCCCCTTTACAGCAATTTGAATGTTGTCTCAAGTGAGGTGAGGGCTGAGAAGCGGTACTGGTGCTTAATGTATGTAGAATTTTTTATTAGCTTGACTGTAAAAGTGTGGAAATGGGTAGAGTTGATGGTGACACATTATAGTGATTATAACTAACACAGCTGGTTTATTATGGGATTGTGGCTGAAAGGGGTAGTCTAGGGATGTAAGTGTTAATTAAAAGAAAGCTAGGGAATAATCTAGGGGCTGAATAGCACAGTGAATCCAGAAGTAACTGCAGCCAGGAGAGGCTGAGGGCACACAGTCCCCCTCTCACCCTGTCAGGGGCGGGGCTAGAGCCACCAGCGTGCCTGCTTATCCAGTCTATGTGGACTGAAAGCAACTGCAATTGCCCGGAGAAGCCCAGGGAGCACTTTCCCTCCTCCTCTCTGTTGAGGCAGGGATGGAGCCACAGATGCATCCAACAATCTGGTTCATGTGGGCTGAAAGTGAGCTGTCTGGACAGGCTGAGGGAACACTGTCCCTCCTTCTGCTGTGTCAGGGGTGGGGTTGGAGCAGAGATGTGCCCAACACTTTAGTCCGTGTGGGCTGAAAGCAGCTGCAGTTGCCTGGAGAGGCTGAGGGAGCACTGTCCTTGCCCTCGCAGGGGCAGGGATATAGCCACACGGGTGCCCAACAATCTAGTCTGTGTGGGCCAAAAGCGGCTGCAGTTGCCCAGAGAGGCTGGTGCAGGTGCCCACAGCTTCCTTTCTGTCAGAGGCGGTGCTGGAGCCCAGGCTAGGGCAGCAGTCCAACCTGGGTGGGAAGAAGCTGGTCCCTGCCATCACTATGATTTTCAATCTGCCCTGCTTCCCCTCATGCTAGGGGCAGAGTTAAAATGGAGGCTTCCAGCCTCTTTCCAACTTGGACAGGTTCAAACTTTAGCTGTTCTTAGGATTGGACTTTAGCAGAATTTACTAATTAGTAGCTGAAGTTAGTGCCCGACTGTCTCTTCCTCCTCCATTTTTGGGAAATGGAGTGTATTAGTCAGCCAAAGGGGTGCTGATACAAAATACCAGAAATTGGTTGGTTTTTATAAAGTGTATTTATTTGGGGTAGAAGTCCACAGTTACCAGGCCATAAAGCATAAGTTTCTTCCCTTACCAAAGTTCATTGCCATGTGTTGGAGCAAGACAGTTGTCAATGTTTGCCACGGTTCAGGTTTCTTGGGTTCCTCTCTTCCTGGGGCTGCGTTTCTCTCTGGGCTCAGCTCCTCTGTTTCCTCCACAAGGTCAGCTGTAGACTATGAGGCTCTCTAGGCTTTGCCTCTCTCCACAAGGCCAGCTGTAGACTCTCAGGCAAACGGCTCATCTCCTTTCCTGGGGCCTTCTCTCCTTCCCCACAACCAAGCTCTCTTACTTCCCGGGGCTCCAGCTCAAGACTCCCAACATCAGAACTTCAACATCAAAACTGCTCCAACTCTGTCGTTTGCCATGTCTTTTTATCTTTGAGAACCAACCCACCAAGGAGTGGGGCTTAATGTCCTACTGACATGGCCCAGCCAACACTCTAATCATAATTTAATCATGCCTAGATTAACAGACCAGTTTACAAGCATAATCCAATATCTATTTTTGGAATTCATAACTATATCAAACTGCCAAACTGCTACGTGGAGATCTAACTCCAGCAGTGGAATAGCTCCTGAGGTGTCTTTCGCCACCAGTGGGGGATGGGCGCTGGCCTCCACAGCATGGAGTGCTCTATTCAGGAATCTTTACCATAGATGCGCAGTGTATTAGTGAGCCAAAGAGGTGCTGACTAATACAAAGTACCAGAATTCTGTTGGCTTTTTTTTTTTTTTTTTTTTTTTTAAAGATTTTATTTATTTATCCATTTATCCCCCCCTTGCTGCTTGTGCTCGCCGGGTCAGCCAACCACGCCGCGCGGGCGGGCCTGCCTTCACCAGGAGGCCCCGGGAACCGAACCCGGGGCCTCCCATATGGTAAACGGGAGCCCTACTGATTGAGCCACAGCCGCTTCCCATCTGTTGGCTTTTATAAAGGGTATTTATTTGGGGTAAAAGCTTATAGTTACAAGGTCCTAAAGAGTCCAACTCAAGGTACCATAAGAGGTACTTCCTCATCAAAGTCATTTGCCAAATGTTCAAGCAAGATGCAGGTGATCTCTGCCTTGTCTCTCCTTCCTTCTTCCTCTTAAGGCTCTGTAAGCCCAGCTTCTTCTGATCTCAGCTGTAGGCTGGCATAGGGCTCGTCTCTCAGGGTTTCAGTCTGTGGTTCAGCTCTCCCTGGGCTTTAGCTGTTTGAGCTTTCTCTCCTCTGGCATCTATAGAGCTCTCTCCATTCCCATGTGTATCTTCTGTGTGTCTTCTTGAGTGAGTGTCCATTTATATAGCCCACCAAGGGGGCAGGGACTTAACCTGAGCCTACACCCTACTGATGTGGTTGAATCAAAACCCTAATCTTAACATAATTTAATCAAAGACATCTCAGCTGAATCTAATACAATCAAAGAAGATCACATCCAGAGGAACAGACCAGTTTACAAACATAATCCTTCTTTTTGGAATTCATAAACAATCCAAACTGCCACACTCCAACTTCCGAATTCCAAAAAGACATTTCAATATTCAAAAAACCTTAAATCCTTTTGAGTAGCAATGCTAAGTCCAAAATCACATCACAGTTATACAATACAGTTTGTCTTGGGGCATAGTCCTCTCTGGCAGTAGACCTGTGAAACCCACAAAACAATTCATCTGCTTCTTATATACAAAGGGACAGACATAGGATAAACATTTGCATTACCATAAGGAGAATTTGGGAGGGAAACGAGTCACTGGTCCCCAACCTGCAGGGCATGCTCCATTAGATTTCAGAGTCTGAGAGTCATTCTCAAGATGATGGTTTATTCTCCTCCTTGGGGCCTCATGGGGGCCCACCCTTCCCACAGGCTTGCCCAACGGCCATTTTCTTTGTTCCATTCTCATCAAGCATCTAGGTGGTAACTGAGCTCCAGACCTCACCCACCAAGAACATTGGGGTGATGACCACTCTTTCCCCAATCTCTGGGGTAGAGTCTCAACCCCCTTAGTACAGTGAGGTGGCAGCAAGATTCTCCCTAATCTCTGACATACAGGCCCAACCCTCTCAAAGCAGTGAGTTGGTGACATGGTCTTCCCTAATTTGTGGGGGTTATGCCCATCCCTCTCAGAGCAATGGGGTGTCAACCTCACTCTCCCTGACCTATGGGGAACAGGTCCATCCCTCTTAGAGCACTGGGGTGTCAACTTTACTCTTCCCCACCCCTTGGGGAATGTGCTCCACCCTCTCTGTAGCCTGGGGCTGCAAAACTCTCCCTGAACAGTGGGTTGGAACATCCACTCTCTTCAAATGCCAAGGCAAACTCACCCTGTCCGTACACATGGGTGGGGTCCCTCTCTCAGCCCAAGGAGATGTCTTAATTCCAGACCTCACCATCCATGGTTTTCCTCTTAAAGCTGTTTTCCCTCCCATCTCTTCCCTCCATATCCCTTTTTGTCCAGGCAGATGGTGGTTTTGTTTATACACCGCTCTCAGAAAGCTTGTTGGTTTAGCATGCAGGAAGCAGGGGTCCAAGCCTTAAAATAGTAACACTTTCCACAAGTCTTTTCTGGATAACTGCATTTTCAATCCTGACTTATAAGTTCCAAGTTTAGTTAATTTCTCAAATGGGGCACTATCATCTGGGGGCTTGAGTTCCAGAGGCTTGGAATTTCTGGAATCAGTTTCTGTTTGCTTTGTGCCCAACAATTCTGTTATCAGCTTATCTCTTTCCTCTAACATTTTGCTGTAAGCTGTAAGGAGAAGCCAGGCTGCATTTCCCACAGTTAGTTTAGAAATCTCCTTGGCTAAATGTCCAAGCTCATAGTTTTCAAATCCTGCCTTCCATACAACATCAGGAGTCAATCTTGATAAGTTCTCTGCAGCTTTAAAACACAGATCACCATTTCCTTCTAAGGCCTTCTCAGAAATAACTTTCAGCTCCATATTCCTATCCACAGTCTCTTCAAAACAATCTAGGCTTTTTCTCTCAAGCATCTCACAATTCCTCCAAAAATACCCCTGACCCAAAATGTCTGTGCCTGGAGTTTTCTTTGTGGAAAGATTTTGATTTTGTATTTAATTTCTATAATAGATATAGAGCTATTCAGATTTTCTATTTCTATCAATTTTGGTAATTTGTGTCTTTTAAGGAATGTGTCCATTTCTTAGAAATTGTCAAATATATTGGGATACACATTTTGTTACATCTTCTTGATGAATTGATCCCATTTTCATGAAAAATGTCTCTTTATCCTGATGATATTCCTCCTTCTGGAATCTTCTTTTTCTGATATTAATATAACCATTCCAGTTTTATTTTTTTTCTTTTTTCTTTTTATTTAATTTCTCTTTTTTCTTTATTCTCCAGTTTTCTTTTGTTTAACATTGCATGTATATATATATTTTTTTCTGTCCTACTTTTTAAAACCCTATCTGTATCTTTACATTTAAAGTGTGTTACTTATAAGGGCCTTGTCTCTCTTTTTTAAAAAAAAATCCAGGGAAGCGGCTGTGGCTCAATCAGTAGGGCTCCTGTTTACCATATGGGAGGCCCCGGGTTCGGTTCCCGGGGCTTCCTGGTGAGGGCGGGCCCGCCCGCACAGCGTGGTTGGCTGGCCCAGCGAGCACAGGCAGCAAGGGGGGGATAAATGAATAAATAAATAAAAAAAATCTTAAAAAAAAAAAAAAAAAAAAAATCCAATCTGGGGGAGCAGATGTGGCTCAGGGAGTTGAGTGCCCACTTCCTACATGGGAGGTCCTGGATTCGGTTCCTGGTGCCTCCTAGAGAGAAACAAAAAACAAACAACAAGCAAACAAACAAAAAAGCAACTCAACAGAGCCAATGTGACTCAGTGGTTGAGCACCAGCCTCACACATACGAGGTCCTGGGTTCAAACTCTGGTCCCGGTCCTTCAAAAAAAAATTCCCAATCTGATAATCTTTATCATTTAAATGGAGTGTTTGGACCGATTTTATTTAGTATAATTATTTTTATGATTGATTTTAAATATAACATCTTGCTCTTACTTTTTTTCTATCTGTTCTTTGTTATTTTTCCCCTATAACCTGTTTTCTTTTGTATTAATTTAGCAATTTTTAAAACTTCATTTGAAAAAAATCCACTTGTCTTCATTTTTGAAGGACATTTTAGCTGGTTATAGAACTATAAGTTGACAGTTTTAATTTTTTTTTTTCTCCCAGTGCAAGGCAGTTCCATTGTCTTCTGCTTGCATGGTTTCTGATAAGAAAATTTCAGTTATCTTATCTCTGTTTCTCTGAACATGTGTCTTTTTACCCTCTGGCTGCTTTTCAGATTTTCTCTTTATCACTGACTTTCAGCAATTTTTATAATGTGCTTTGGTATGGTTTTTTGTGTTTATCCTGCTTAGGTTTCATTGAGCTGCTTCAGTCCATGGGTTTATGGTTTTCATCAAATTTGGAAAAATTTCTGTCATAATTTCTTCACAAAGTATTTCTGTTCTCTTTCCTGGAACTTTCATTACACGAATACTAGGCTGCTTGATATTGTCTCACACAGGCTATGTTCAGTTTTTTTCAGTGTTTTCTCTCTCTGTGTTTCATTTTGGGTTCACCGACCATCTTTTTCTGCAATGTTTAATCTATTATTCCCATTATGTGAAATGTTCTTTTCAGACATATTTTTCAACTCTAGAAGTTCCATTTGTTGAAGTTAGGAGTGTCTCACCATTAGCACCTTCCCATGTCCCTCCACACATCATTAGGCACAAGCATGTATTCTACCAATTAATACTGTACTTGTTAAATGAATGAGTGTTCAAACCGTACACTCTTTGAATGTGCTATTTCTTCTTTCTTCTTTCATATCTTTTTTTTTCCCATTTCTTTTTCTTTTATTATTATTATTTTAAAAGAAGATTTAGATTACATAAAGGTTACATAAAAAATACAGGGGATTCCCAAATACCTTACCCCCTCCCCCTCTCCCACTTTCCCCCATTGACAGCCTCCTTCATTAGTGTGGTGCATTTGTTACAATTGATGAACACATACTGAAGCACTGCTGCTAACCATGGACTACAGTTTACATTATGGTTTACACTTTGCACTGCACGATTTTATAGGATTTGACAAGATGTGTAATAGCCTGTATCCATCATTGCAATGTCATGCAGGACAATTCCAGTGACCCACCCCCCAACCTCTGGTGACCACACTGCCTTTATATCAATTGTACAAGTTCTTCCATAACTAGTATAATATTAAGTCTACTCTTTAGTCTATAGTTGCAATCCCCCCTTATGTTTGTTCATTCCTCAATGTGAGGATTTGGGGATGGTGAGGCCCACTCTGCTTCTGATTGAGAGGGAACTTAGATCCCTTGGGGCAATGGGTAGAACTGCCTTGCTTGCAGTTGTAGATACAGTTTTCTGGGATGGGCGTTGTCCATCATCATCCTTTTGTTAGTTGTCCTGGGTGAGTCTGATCAATTGGAGGGTAGGTGTTGACTGCAACTCTGCTGAGATTCAGGGCTCAACCGGCATATGAACAGGCGGAAGATTTAACTCTGGGACACATATTTAATGGGTATAATGCTAATTACAGGTTTAAATAAGAGGCCTAAGAACCATGTGTAGGAAAATTATAAATGAGGCCAACTCCGATACGCTGGGGGAAGAGGTTATCATGTACTCCAGGGTAAGGCCCACTGACAGGGTGCCTCTGGTGTGGGAGCTAGGATTGAGTTGGGAGATGTTTCCCTGTTGCTTATTCTCCCTCTTCGGTTAATTTCTGGATGGTGCGGAAGAAGGATGACCGGCCCCCGCCCCCTCCCCTCCCTCCTCTTCCCCCCGGCCCTGCTCCACCCCGCATGGACACGCTGGACCTGGGTCTGGATCCCGCTGCTGCCGCCACCAGCCGCGACAAGGGAGCAGGGGCGGAGGAGGGCGTCGAGCTGCAGGAAGGCGGGGACGGGCCTGTGGCGGAGGAGCAGACGGCGACCGGCGCCAGCGTCCAGCGGGCGGCATTTGGCGACCGCCACGTCCAGCGCCAGTTCCGCACAGAGACTCAGGGAGGACGGGTGACATGCCGCGTCGTCCAGGTGGCTGAGGGTCAGCTGCACGGCCAGGGAGACGCGGCGGCGCCGTTGGCGTCGTGTCTGCGGCCGCCTCCGCTGGGGGGCAGCAAGCCGTGACCCCGCAGCACGTGGGAGACCAGGCAGCAGCGCTGGCAGGCTGGGGGCAGGTCTGCGCCGTGGCGACACCGGCGTGGCGACACCGCAGGATGACCACCGCCCTCGGACACACCCCTCCTCCCCGCAGGGACGGCCCCAGAACGCCCCGAGGAGAGGAGCAGCGCGGGGCTGTCCCCCTCGCACAAGTCATTCCAGATTGCAACGCGGACAAGAGCAGGACAGGCGCGAGGAAGGGCGGGACCCTGGCCAGGGCGGGCGGTGACCTCCCGGCCCCGCCAGGGCAGCCCGCGGCGGCAGGTGGGGGAGACGGTGCCCATCCCCCAGCCGCGTTTTTTATAGTAGGTTTTTAACAAAACCGGGCGAAATAACGCGCGTCTGTGGATGCAGCACCCATTGCCCTCCTCACGCTGGGAATGGCATCCTCCTCGCGCCCCCGTCTGGCTGGCTGTCTCCCCTCTCCTGGCGCCCCCTAAGCCCCGGTGCTTCTGGGGGTCTCACCTCGAGGCAGACGGCGGAGGCCAGAGGCCCTGCCAGGCCCGGCTGCCCCCGTGGTCTTTGGAGATGCTGTGTCAGGGCGCTCACGCCAAGCAGGGGGCCTTGGGGGGCCCTCCCCGGGGCCTGGACCTAAGCAGGGAGGCCATGTCCCGTCCCCACCTCTTGTTTCTGGATCCCTGCTCCCCTTTGGGCGTGTGTGCACATGTGTGTGAACGCGTTAATTTTCTTTATGTAAAGAGAGAGAGAGAGAGAGAGGGAGAGAGGGAGAGAGAGAGAGGGAGAGAGAGAAAGAGGGAGAGAGGGAGAGAGAGAGAGGGAGAGAGAGAGAGGGAGAGAGAGAAAGAGGGAGAGAGAGAAAGAGGGAGAGAGGGAGAGAGAGAGAGGGAGAGAGAGAGAGGGAGAGAGAGAGAGAGGGAGGGAGGGAGAGGTATTTAACTGCAATAAAGCTGGCCCCATGTGGCCCCTGCGGGGGGTGGGGTGGGGAAGATCAGTTTCCCCCTCTGAAATGTCAGGCTTGGGGGATACGGTTGTATCACTACTCAGCATTCATTTATAAAATGTTCAGGCAATATCTATCTGCCTTTTAAAAATTTTTTTCTTTTTGGGGTACAGTTCTGAGTGCTCCCCGCACCACTGGGCGTGTCCATTCGCTGGGTGAGCTTCTGTGTCTGTTTCTTACCTGCTCTTCTCAATTTTCTCCTCCAGGCTTCAGCAGGACTTGATCCCAGGGACCTCTGATGGGGGAGGGAGGCACCCTGTCACTCGTGCCACCTCAGTTCCCCGGTTCCGGCGCGACTCGCCTTGGCTCTCCCCTGCGTCTCTCTTTTGTGGCGCGTCATCTTGCTGCATAGCTTGGCTCGCCGCGCATTCCCCGCGGGCCTGGCTCACCTGCGCACCTTTTTAAAATTTTACCAGGAGGTCCCGGGGATCGAACCCGGGTCCCTCCATATGGTAGACGGATTCCCAACCACTGGAGCCACCTCTGCTTCCCAATATCTATCTTTCAAAAGACTGAAAAATGATCTCAGGTCTGTTTCTCCCACCCCTGTAGGAAACTCACTATATCCCAAAGCAACTCTGTTCATCCTGGGACAAATTTTGCTCAAAACTGCGACAAAGACCAAGTCTTCCTCTTCTTGCTAGCCCTTCAAAAGGCCCCATCCCTTTTGACTTTCTGGGCTTCTCGTCTGGAGGGTAAACGGCCCTAGGATCTCAGGCCGGGCTCTGTTGGGATGGCCTCCGGGTACAGCCTCTCCTTGCTGCTTGGCCCAGCCGGGCTGTGTCCTGTTTTTGTTTTTGTTTTTTTAGTTGCTCTAGTCACCCCTTCAAAGCGTACAATTCATTTTTTTTTTTTTTTAATGTAATCATGGCGTTGTGCAGCCATTACCACGATCTAATTCCAGAACATTTTAATCACCCCCCAAAGCAACCCCATACCCAACAGCAGTCACTCCCTTCCCCTTGCCACTGGCAACTGTTCATCTACTGTCTCTCTCTCTCTGCCTGTTCTGGGCAATTCATGTAAATAGAATCATACAATAGCATGACCTTTTTGTCTGGCTTCTTTCACCGGGCATAGGGTTCAAGGTGCAGCTACGCTGACTAATGTTACATTCATTGCATCAGGTGATGGACATTTGGGATATGTCCACTTTTTTTTTTTTTTTTTTTTGGCTATTATCAATAATGCTACCATGACCAGTCATTTCTAAGTTTTTGTGTGGACTGTGGATGTGTTTTCAGTTCTCTTGGGTGTATACCAAGGAGTGGAATTGTTGCGTTCTATGGTAACTTTCTTTTCAACTTTCTGAGGCACAGCCACAGTGTTTTCCAAAGTGACCACACCGTTTTACATGTGCATGAGGGTTTCAGTTTCCCCACATCCTCACCAGCATTTCCTCTTTGATTATAGCCATCCTGGTGGCTATGAGGTGGTATCTCATTAGGGTTTTGATTTGCACTTCCCCTATGACTAATGGTTTGAGCATCTTTTCATATATTGGCCATTTGTGTATCTTCTTTGGAGAAATTTCTATTCAAATCCATTACCTATTTTTTTTTTTAAACATGTATTTCTTTTTTTTTTTTTTTTAATTTATTTATTTACTTTATCCATTTTAAACCCCCCCTTCCCCATTTGCTGTTTTGTGTCCATTCGCTGGGCAATTCTCTGTGTCTGTTTCCTGCCATCTCTTCTCATCCTCCTCCTCCAGTCTTCACCAGGATTCGATCCTGGAGACCTCCGATGTAGGAGAGAGGTGTTCTGCCACCTGTGCCACCTCGGTTCCTGGTTTTCGGAGCTTTCGGAGCATCTCATCTTGTCTCTCCCCTGTTACATCATCATCTTGCTGCATGGCTCCCCGGGCCTGGCGGCTCACTGGCACACAGAGCCTGGCAGCACCATGCACCTTCTGTAGGTCCCGGGGCTCGAACCCGGGTCCCTCCATGTGGCAGACGGACGCCCAGCCATTTGAGCCACATCTGCTCCCCCCATTACCTATTTTTAAATCAGCTTTTTCTTTTTGAGTGTGGAAGTTCTTTACAAAGTCTGGATACACAGACCCTTATCAGATATATAATTTGCAAATATTTTCTCCCATTCTGTGGTTGTCTTTTCACTTTCTTGGTGGTGTCCTTTGATGCACAAATCTATTAATTTTGATAAAGTCCAGCTTATTTTTCTTTGGTTGTTTGTGCTGTATGTGTCATATCTAAGAAACCGTTGCCTAATCCAAGGTCATGGAGATTTAAACCTATGTTTTCTTTTGACTTATAGTTTTAGCTCTTACATTTAGGTCTTTGATCCATTTTAATTTTTGTGTATGGTGAGGTGTAGGGGCCCAACTTTGTACTTTTACATGTGGATATCCAGTTGTTCTGTCCTCATTTGTTGAAGAAATAATTCCCCCCCACTGAAGGGTCTTGGCACTCTCATTGAAAAAACCAAGTGACCACAAACATGGATTTATTTCTGGGCTCTCAGTTTTATTCCATTGCTCTATGTCTATACTGTGCCAATATCATATAACCTTGATTACTGTAGCTTTGTAGTAAATTTTGAAATTGGGAAGTATCAGTCCCTAACTTCATTCTTTTTCAAGATTTAGCTATCCTGCATCCTTTGCATTTCTATATACATTTTATTTTTTATTTTTATTTATTTATTTTTTTAAAAGATTTTATTTATTCATTTATCCCCCCCTTGCTGCTTGTGCTCGCCGGGTCAGCCAACCACGCCGTGCAGGCGGGCCTGCCCTCACCAGGAGGCCCCCGGCAATTGAACCCGGGGCCTCCCATATGGTAAATGGGAGCCCCACTGACCGAGCCACAGCCGCTTCCCTCTATATACATTTTAAGATCAGCTTGCCAATTTCTGCAAAAACAGCTAACAGGGACTTTGAATTTGGTAGGGATTGCAGTGAATCTTTAGATTGCTTTGGGGGGAGTATTGCTGTCCTAACACTTAGGTCTTCTGATTGAGGAACAAGAATCTCTTTGCATTTACTTAGATCTCCTTTAATTTCTTTCAATGATGTTTTGTAGTTTTCATTGTACACATCTTGCACTTCGTTAAATTTATTCCTAAATATTTTATTCTTTTTTGTGGCCTCATCATCAATGTAATACTCCAGGAAATCAAGTCTAGGGATCAGTTTTTTTGGTTGTAAAATGAAATGCTTGGGGGAGCTTATCTTTTTGGTTCCTTAGTTTTTTAGGAGGTAACAGGGAAGTGAACCTGGGACCTCATACATAGGAAGCAAGCACTGAGCTTCATCTACTCCCAAATGAGAGTTGTTCTTTTTGTTTGTTTTTTAGGAGGTATCAGGGATGGAACCCGGGACCTTGTACAAGGGAAGCAGGCACTCAACCACTTGCGCTACATCCATTCTCTGTTTCTAAAAGCCTGTAGTTGCTTGATGCAGAGTCCTTGTATGATGTGTTAATATGCAAAAGCAAAAAAACAAAAAGTATAAAGAATAAAATTTTAAAAATGCAGTCATCACCAGGTTTTCTCTACAGAAAGAGATGAGAAGGAAATGGAGAGGAAGAGTTTTGGAGTCCAACAGACCTTTGACTTTCTGGTAAGCTTTTTAGTTAATGTGTGATCCTGAGCAAGTTGTTGCACCTGCGCCTCAGTTTTCTCATTTGTCAAGGGAAGGCTGTTACTGAGGGCTCATTCCTTAAGGAAATGAAAGCACCTGGGATACTGCTAGCCCCCTTTGGGTACCTAAACTTATGGCACCTTTTAGTTCTTCTCAACTTTTCATTGTGAATATTTCCAAATACACAGTAAAGTTGAACTGGCTTCTTGTATTCCTGTAGATTAATCCATGTGTTCCCCATCCCTAGCACTACTTCTGGCCTGGGCAAGGGGAGCCTCAGTTCTAAATGGGGGTGGGAGGTGGAATTTCTGTAACAGGTGTTCACTACTTCCTGTAATCAGCTCAAGGGACCTGAAACTTTTTCCCAACAGGATCCGATTTTCACTCTTTTGACATGAGTTCCTTCCTACTCCTCTACCTTTACCCATTATCTCCCTTTCAAGATCTAGTCTAAATACCATGCTCTCCAAACTTTCCCAGTTATTAGCTAGTTTCTCCCCCATACACTGTTCCTTGCTTACAGCACTTTCTTTCTTAAGTGGCATGCCACCTTCTTTTCTGGACCTCAAGCTGCCTAACCTTAGGGCTGTGTTGCATCCTACTTGTGTGTGCTGTCCAGCCTGGCACAGAACGTAGTGGCTTCATGAACATCTGCTGAATCACTGACCCAAGGCAGGTGGATGCTTGATATGTTTTCTGAGGCTTCCTCTGATTAGTCCTGAGTGCAAATTCATCACAGATTAAGAGACTGGTTATCTTCTGTGAGGTGAAGTAAAATAGTAGAAAGATTAAATAGGAATTTGAATCAAGCTACTTGAGAGGATCTTCTTTGATTGTCCTGTATGGTTGGTATAAAGCTTCATGGCAAAACCAAGACCTGCCAATTGTTGCCAGAGCAGCTCAGTAATAGCGTTATTCCAATTTGTAGCTTGTTTGTAGCCAACATGACATTCAGCTGGAGGACCACCTCTAATGCCTCCATTCTCTTAACACCTAGCACATTATGGAGCTAGGGGGTCTTACCTTCCAGGTTTCGCTGATTTTTTCTTTTCCCAATTCCAATTGACTTCTTGGTTAAAAGTGTAAACAGAGGATATGGATGTCGTTACCCCAGCTTCAAGTCCAGGTTTTTCAAGGAGCTACTTGTGCCTGAGGCAGATAGGCTCCCTCTCAGGGTGACTGGAAGACTTGGAGGTCCTCCTTAGGAACCCATGGAAGAAGGATGACATCAATCAAGTCAATCTTGACAGCTGCTACTTACTTTGGAAAAATGTACCAAAATCTGAATTCAAATTATGCACCAAGCACTTAAACTGATGCATTTTAAGACTAGTGAGGGCAACAAGTGAAACAAAGTCAGGTTGTCTGTCTCACACAGTTTATTTAACAATAGGTAATAAGAAATCAAATTTAACAGTCTATACAGTGATCCAAAGTTCATATTTATAAGTAATCAACTTTTAATTGCATGATTTACAACAGTTGAGGGTTTTTGCTTTCTATTTTCAAGTTTTACAGAAAGTGTGTGTGTGTGTGTCGGGGGCCAGGGTAAGGAGGAAGAAAGCAAGCAAAGAAGAAACCCTGGGGACATTTTGCATGTTAAAATCATCCCACTGGAATCGTTTCTTACCCTCTTTTTAATTTTTTTGTTAGATGTAAAAATAACGAAAAAATTCTTTCAAGAAACAGAAACCACAATATATAATACATCAATTTGGCAGCTGCCCCTGTATATTTTGAAAAAGTCATTTTTCTCTCTACATGTACAAATTATTTTAATACTTGAAGTTTTACGCTCAGACTTATGGAATAGAAAATTTTCTGGAGCACAAAAGTTGACTTGAGGGGAGGAAGGAGAAAGGATCTTTTTTTATTTTTTTGTTTTTGTTTTTTTTTTACATTTTTAAAAGAATGAACATCCTTGCACCCAGAGAAAAATTGGTATTTTAATATATATTTATATATATTTATATATATATATAGAATGTAATTTTAAAGTAACATTAACCCCCTTTGTCCTCTGGTTTTAGAAATGTTCTGTTTTTTTTTTAAACTCTTCCATTAAGTGAGGAAAATAGGGAAAAATGTCAACAATCTGCACCAGTAAATAATAACTATTAATATTACATTTTCATTAATTTAAAAAAAAATAATAAAACCTATTGGAGGTGCAAGGCAGGAGCATGTGGTTGGCTTCACAGACCTCAGCCTCCTCCCAGTGCACACTTGAACCACACACACAAGGGGAAAAAAAAAGACTGGTAGTAACCAGCCATAACAAAAATATATTCTTTGTATTCTATCATCCCTCAGGTTCATCTCACATGTCTGCTTTAAACCACAAATGGTTACTGCACAGTTCTTATGTGTTCCAAGGAAAATTGTCTTTTAGGCTAAGAAAGATTCCAAAAAATTGTTTTCAGTACAAAAAGTCTTGAGAAAATAATTTTTTTTTTGCTCCCAAAATACTACAAGGTGTCTCTAGTGTATGTCTAGTGTACTCTGTGAGAGGTTTGCATTCAAGTCTGAGTTGTCGGTGCTGAGTCCCAGGTCCGTGGCGCTTGCACCATGGAGGTTTGCCATGCCTGGATTGCTAGTGAGCTGGGAAAGCATTGAATTCTGGTCCGGGCTGGCAAAATGCCCTTGTTCCATAGGGTTGGCCTGGGCAGCTACCAGTCCGGGATGTGGGGAACTAGTCTGTGGGGAGACGTGGTGTGGAGAAGGCTGAGGCTGCATCCTTGGGGAAGGGCTGGAATGAGGGGGTTGGGACTGTGGCCGAGGAGAAGGGACAGGCTGAGGAGAGCGCACTTGATTGGAGAGAGAAGAAGGGATCTGCTGGCCTTGCAGGTGTGGGGACTGGGCCTGATTTGGGAGCATGTGCTGCTGGGGGCTCATGGGGTTGGGCTGAGCAGGGGACCCCATCTGTTGCTGAAGGAGTCGCTGCTGATAGGCCTGCAGACTGGCCCCTGCCTCAGCACTCAAGGCCTGGGGGAGCTGGCCCATCTGTCCCATATTCCCTTGCTGTATCTGCTGCATGTGATGCTGCATCCGCTGCTGCTGCTGCTGCGGAGGGTAGCTGACTCCTGGGGGCTGCTGGAACTGGTTGTGGTTGGCCATTCCAGGGCCCAGCCCCGGCCCTGCTCCCTGTTGCTGCTGTTGCATCATCTGCTGTCGTCTCAAGATATCTCGGAACTGGGAAGGCATGGTGTTATGATTCATGTTCATCGGCTGAGCCTGGGGGCTCATTCCTCCCATGGGTGGCTGGAGTTGCTGCTGTGGTTGCTGCTGGGGCAGGCCAGCCCTCTGGACGCCTGCTTGCATGGGATTCATGTTCTGCATGGCTGGGTTGGAGTGGACACCCTGCTGACCTGGCATGGTGGGAGGCTGCAGCCCTGGCTGGCCCTGTGGCATACCGGGCTGCCCAGGGAGGGGTTGTGGATTAGAGTTGGCGTACTTGGCAGCCCGCTGCTTGATGAATGCAGCCAACAGCTGGGGGTTGGCATGAAGGATACTAAGCACCTGTTGCTGCTGCAGGGGAGAGCTGGGAGACCTGAGAGTCCGCAGAAGGTTTTGTAAGGCTTGTTGAGACACAGTGCCTGGTTTCAGTGGGCTCACACCTACCTGGCCCAGTCCTGGTTGGGGAGCCATGTTCAAGGGCTGACCATGCTGGGCCACTGACATCATGGCTGGCCTCGGCATCCCAGGTTGTAGCTGCTGGGGCTGAGGCAATCCTCCTTGGGCCCAGGGTGGCTGCTGCTGGATCCCTGTGGGCCCCATCCCTGCCTCCAAATGTCCACTGGGACCTCTGGCCATGGGGGGTGGGTTCATCCCCATGGGGGCCATTGGAGTCATCTGGGGCATCTGGTGCTGGATTGGCCTTTGAAAAATCTGCACGTGGGCCATCTGGCGCTGCGTCTCAGCTGCCCTCTGAATCTGCATTGCCATCTCCACTGCTGCCGGGGGAGGCCCTGGAAGTGGGGGCTGAGCAGTCTGAGGTGGGGTCGGAGGGGTTACCTGGCCTGCTGCCTTTCCCTGGGACACAGGGCCAGCAGCTTGAGTTCTGGGCAAGTAGGGGGGCATGCTGTTGGGAGGGGTGGGCTGAGGCTGAGAGGGGGGCTGGGGCTGGGGCGTCTGTGGGGTGGTTGGTTGTTGGCCAGTCGGTGTGGTTGGAGTGGCAGGAGTTGGTGAGGGCAGGCCCTGCTGCTGCCCCACCACACCTGTCCGCTGCATGCTGGCCATCCTCCTGCGGAGCATCTGGGCCTGTTGGAGGCGGTGCTGCAGCTGCTGCTGCCGGAGCTTTTGCTTGATGTTGAGGCAGAACGGCACTGGGCACTTATTCTCCTGGCAGTGCTTGGCATGGTAGCAACAAAGGGCAATGAGCTGCTTGCAGATGGGGCACCCACCGTTGGTTTTCCGTTTGCAACCCTTGGTGTGCTGCACGACCCGCTTCATCTTCTGACAGGAGGGCAGAGAGCAATTGGCATTTCGACACTGGCAGGCGTGGACCAGAGACTGGATGCAGCGCTGGATGCTCAGGCGGCGAGAGTCTCCTGGGCTCTGGGTGGCCGCAGCCTGCTGGTTGTTGCTCTCATCGTCTAAGCCGAGACCTAGCTTCTCCATTTTGTGGTCGTGGTTTTTAGTGTTATAGCAGGTGATGCACAAATCATAATCCTGGGAGAAAAACACAGGTACTCTGGTAAACCCAAAATTTAAGTCATTCAAAAGCATTTCAGGTATTCTGCTTGGGCTAAAAGACCCCTTAAGAGTCAAAACTAGTCTCTTCAGCTAGACTAATCAGACACGAAGCCACCTTGTCTCATTACCCCTTCCACCTTGTCTCATTACCTCTGGGGCAATGGAGGGAAACTAGGAAGGCCCGAGGGGCCTATACAACATCTCTTGGCATCGCACCACAGGTGATCCCAACCCTCCAGGGCTCTCTCCTCCCCAGGAGATGGGGGCCTACCTCACAGACAGTGCAGTGCCATCTCGTCTCCACATGGTGCTTGCACTCGTTGCAGGTATAAACGAAGCGGTCCTGGCTCTGGGTGTGCAGCTCCACCAGCATGCACATAGTTGACCACTGGGCTCTTCGGAGTGAAGAGAACTCCAGGTGCTTGTCCCTTGCAAGGGTGAGAAAAGCATCCCGACCATCCATCAGATCACAAGGGATGAGAGGGTCAGGGTCAATGATGGGAGGCAGGGAGTTGGCTGCAGGGCCAGCGATGAGACGGATCACAAAGAAGACCTGCAAAACAGAACCTCATTTTAACTCTGGAACTAGAGAACCACATGTTGGTGGATCAACGGCGGGTAGCTGAGTTGGGCTAGATACCATTCAGACTGGAAAATTCTGCATTAGTTTTACAACATAATACCACAATGAGACTAAATGATATGGACACCACTCCTGCTTCACACGTAGAGATCTGTACTTTGAGGCTGACTACGATGGACCTAAAATTCACATCTTGTTATATTTTCTATTTCATTCAGCAATTCCTTCAACATTAAGAGCGGTCTAGTTCAGGTATATAGCACAGGTACCATGGACATTTTACTTTAAGATACAATCCAGTTTAACCAGATTTTAATCATGAGGAAACAAATCAGACAAGATCGATCTGAGGGCCATTCTGCAAAACTGGACTCTTCAGCAAAATGCTCATGTCATGAAAGAAAAGCCTGGGAACTATTCAAAAAGGAAGGAGACTAAAGAGACCTGGCAGCTCAGCATGATGCTTATTTCTCGCCTGCAGCAGGAGGACCAGACCTTAGATGCTGGCACTGTGTTAAGGTTATGTTTCCTGAGTGTGAAAACTGTTGTGTGGTGACGCAGAGGATATCCTCTTACGTGAAAGGTTCCTGCTGAAATAGAGACAGAGATAAAGAAAATATATAGCAATATGTTACCAACTGGAGAATCTTGAAGGGTATGGGGTTCGGTATAACCTATTATAAAAGATTAAAAAGTTAGCAAAAGTGGGGAGCAATAAAATAAAAATTTCCTTAGTCTTTGCTATTGATACTGAGGCAGCAAAATTCCTGTTCATAAAAGTTTGAGAACTGATAACCGTTAATTCCTATTAGTTTAAAGACTGTAATAGGAAGATGGTTATTATACACGTATTTGAAAATGTGTATATAACTATAAACTCTATAAAAGTACTAAAATGTAGACCACCACCTCAAGAAATCAGGAACTTAGAAGCAACTGCTTCAAATCCACTATATTCTACCAATTTTTCAGAGACTATGAAAATCTGCATAAACTGGCAGCAATGCGCAATTGCATATATAAAGCATCGGACTTTTTAAAATTAAGATACATTTCTAGGGGGAAAAAAAAAAACAGAAGAGAGCATATACTGAGCAGACACACATAAACTGATACAAAAGTCAAGAGGAAGGGAGGGTTGTGTCAAATGTGTTTGATCTTGTGATATTGGGTTTTTTTTTGGCTTAAAGAAAGCACTGAATCTTACAAGTGGGGAATGCCTGCAACAATCCATTCAAAATCAGGACCACACAGAGGAAATAAAATGATCTCCAGGAAATTCTTGAGTGGTACCCCCCTCCAATAACCACTATCACGGGATAGCCAAGTCAACACATGAATTTATAACCTAAAAGCAACAACCTTAGATTCGAGCTCCTAACATGTGACCCCTACCTTAACCTCTTCTCTTCAGACTGAACAAAGTCACAGGATGCATCCATGATTTGAAGCCAAGCCCATTACAATATACTCTAAGGGCCTTTCCCAATTGTCCTGTTGTGCTAGAATTCTTGGCAGTAAATATTACTTGAAATAGCTAATCACTACTCATTGTTAACAAGTATTATCTAAGTGAGGTACCCACTAGAACTCAGGACTCCTTCCATTTCACTAGCCTGGCTGAAGTCATGGTGGGGGCCTCTATCATTTCAGCTCTCCTGCTGACTGACCTTCCTTGGTCAGGCTTAGAAAAGGAGGGAAAAAGGGAGGTGCTGTGAAGGGAAACGATGATTTAAACATCGCTTTATAGGTCAAGCACCACTGTAATAAAGCCTCTTTAAACAAGGGTTTTGTGTAACTGTTTCTCTCCCAAAGAGACTGCTCCACCAATCTGACTGTAATTCCATACCTAAAGTCAGGCCCTCTCCACATTAATAGCCACTTCCCATAAGAACTTGATTAGGATACGTCTGCACTACAGATGAAGAACAGAGACAAACTGAGAAGAATTAGTGTTCCTCCAATTCTCTCTACTTCCTAAGCAACTTTTTTCAGGAAGGCTAAAAGTCAACATCTTTATGCATTTCTTTTTCCAGTGTTACATTAGAGCCAAAGTGGACCAGCCAATGGAGTGCTAAGGAGCGTGGCTTACCAAAAAAGATCTATCCAACAGGCCCATCTCCTGAATGATGGAGGTTACAGACTATGCTTATACTTTTAAATTATAAAACAATCCATCATCTTGCAGATTTATATCACAGCTATAAATCAAAGAAATTTTTAATATTTCTTGTCCTTGCCATCCTTTTTTCTTCCTTATCCTTCAAATGATTTCTTCCTTTTGAATGTTAAATGGTCCAGTGCTCACCTCATAAATGCCAACCACAAATGGACAGAGTTTTCAGAAATCCTACCATTTCCCCCCTTTTGGCGGCTGCACCGCACTTACCTCTTTATGTTTCTCCATGGTGGCATACAGTTTCTGTGAGAGGTCGTTGGACACATTGGGCATGCCAGGCTTCTTTTTGTTGCCCCTGCTGAGGCTGCTCTTGTTTTTGCTGGTTTTCTTATTATTCTTCTTTTTGGCATTTTTGCTGTCTCCCTTTGTCACCTGCAGGGTAACACAAAGAAGACAAGAAAATGTAACATTTTCATTAAGAAGTGATTTGGAAACAATTCTGAAGGTGAAAGAACTTCTCTCAATCTAGAGAACATAACCATATGCCTTTCATTAACTAATGTGGGTCACCCTCTCTCCATTTTAAGCTGTTATTTTCAGTTAAGGAACCTTCACCAGGGCAACGCAGTCTTAGCTTTTATAGTTTGTAGACCCCTCTGTTGACCAATCATATCCCAGATTAAGCACTAGGGACAAGGAGTGTCAGTGTTGGGAAGTGAAGAGGGTGTGAAATTGGGGAGCCAAGAGACCTTGATTTCCTGGTTTCATCTCCTACTCACATTCTAGAAATTTATGGTTCTATTTAAATCAATTTTATCAGTTTACATCATGGAACTCAAAGACTCACATACTGAAAGGGGATTTAAAACCACTGAAATAGAATCTTAGTAACGTAAATATACCTAAGTCAACATTTCTAGCCCAATTTACAGGCTCTTTCAAGTATGGCAGCTTTAAGAGCAAAGTTTAATTACGCTCACATCTGGATCATTCGTGAGAATCTAGGTAGATGCTGGAAAGCAAGCGCAATGCCCTTACATCTGTGCTTTCATTGCTGGTGTTTTCTTCTCGCTTTCTCTCTTCCTCTTCCTGTTCCAGTTCTTTAATGCTCTCTTCCAGCACGTTGGGCCAGAAATCACCCTCAAAGTATGGCAATTCCTTCGCACTTGTTAATCGATCTTCAGTAGCTTGTTTAAAAATATCCTATTAAAATATCCACACACAAATAGGAATTTTTATGCTTGTCTGTCTTGAAAGCATTGATTATATAGATGCAGTCACAGCTAACTAAAACACACAAGAAACAGGAAGGATCCACCTTGCAACCATCCTTGGAATTTCAGCAGCTTTAAGACATGTACATACAACTCAAGCTAAGATACTGGAAATTGTATGGTTATAGAATGATTTGCAGGAATGTTTGGGAAAATATCAACATGAGAAATTTAGTAATTTAAGTTCATATCATGACACGGGCTATTTTCTGAATTTTAAAAACAACATGACTTAAGAATACACTTTTAGTCACACCTTTAAAAGATTTTTTTCTTGATCTACAACTCTTCTAAAGCTTAGTTTTTCTTCCTGTCAAAGATTTATAAAGAAAATATCAAACACTGATATACTCAATTGACTGAATTTAACAACTGCTAAAACATTTTACCATATATACTTCATCTTGAAAATATTTTGACCAAAATAAAAATACTTTAACAATTAGCATGATTTTGCAAATTACCTAGCGTTAAGAACAAATATAAGGCTTTTGTGACTAATGTTGCTGGCTCTATATTCTATAAAATTTGTAAGTTTGCTTTATTTCCATGCTCCAACTGACCTTATAGTCATGGACGATACGCTCTGACACAGCCTTGTCAAGCATCTTTTTATACCATTCCTGTAGTCGCTTGGGTTTGGGTATCTTCTGGTCAGGAGGATGGCAATGGAATATATAGTCATCTCCTTCACTTGGAGGACATGCCCAAATATGTCCTGTCGTATACCTAAACAACAAAGAAAAGGGAAAAGATCATTTTCAAAAGGGTCACATTCAAGAGAAAAGATCATCTGTTCTGGAAAGAATGCTGCTACATTTTAAACCACAAGGTGGAGCTAATACAGAAACTTACGGTTTCTCCCCAAGATAACACAATGCACAACCCAGCATTAGATCAAAATTATGCCAGAACTAGGCATATTCAACAGCACTAATATTGGATAGCACAATGGCTACTACTTTTGTGGATCATCAGGGAATGTTATGAATTTCAG
Organism: Tolypeutes matacus; assembly: GCA_026826555.1. Classification (NCBI taxonomy): domain Eukaryota; kingdom Metazoa; phylum Chordata; class Mammalia; order Cingulata; family Chlamyphoridae; genus Tolypeutes; species Tolypeutes matacus. The sequence continues at coordinate 4,298,469 of JAKSZT010054301.1, read as the reverse complement.
TTATTGAGGTATCTTAGCTCTAGATCCCCAAACCCCAAATTTACATATTAAGGCCAAATGCAAGCTACAAATGGAAAGGAAAATGGCTCCATTTTGACAAGAGCACTAAATAAAATGCAAATTCTTAAGAGGAGTAACCTGTAAGAAGAATTGGTAGATATTTTCAAGGATACCACAAATCTGACTGTACATTTAAAGGTAAAGGATCAGGCTTAAGATTTTTCATATCTTGAAAGCTTGGTGTGTTTTTGGGTCTCTACACCAGGGTATAAAAGGATCAAATGTAGTTTTAGGGTCTGGTTCTCACATGAGTAACAATCCAACCTTCAAACTGAACTGTACCCAAAAGCTTAACTGAATCAATGAATGGTTTTTAAAAGTAGTATTCGCTACCAATATACTTACCCTAATTTCTTGACATATTCCAAATATCCAATTAGAATTTCATGATAGACTGCAGTCCTCAAGCATTTAGGACGGAAGAAATGAACACTATCGAGATAAGATATGTATACTCTCCTGTACCAAATGGGAAAAAACATTTGAGTTGTTTATGTGGCTAAAACCACATTAGCTCATCTGTGCGCCTTGCTAACCTTATCTATGATTTCCATTACATGATACTGTTAATTGTAAAATACTAGATTATGAACTCTAGAGAAAGTTAAATCCAACTCTCAGTAGGGAGGGGATGTAAATCAGTGGTTAAACGCCTGCTTCCCATGTACAAGGATCCTGGGTTCAATTCTCAGTACCTCCTTAAAAAAAGAGGTATCTAGCATAATTTGGATTAAAGCTAGTTTCCTGGAAAAAAAAACAAAAACAAAAACAAAAAAAAAACATGTTAAATTTCCTATTTTCTCATTGCAGGCTGCTCTTCATATCCTTATCCTGATTACTATGACCAAAGAAGAGCAATGTTGAACAGTATTTTCTGATTTTCTTTTTCTTTATCTGTCAGACACTTCACTACTACTGATTTATTTACCACATGGACAGTTAAGATTATGCATTCCCAAACCAAACACACCACATACTTTCTGGCCCATTATGTCTTCACCTATTACAGCTTGAAACCTCTAACCAAATTAGAAGCCAGCAATGGGAACCTAAATTTCAAGTCATACCTCTGATTGGGTGGAGGGCAGTCAGAGCCATACTCTTGGACATGCATGCCAAAGAAGCATAAATCCACACCATCGATCTCTTCAAAGGCAAAGAGGGCTTTGGTTCGGTATGGGAAGGATTCAGCCATCTCTCCACTATCTACAAACCTAGACAATTCAAGTTGGAGGGAAAAACCACAATATATCTCATGCAGACTGGAGTCATCAACTGCATGTAAGCAACTGTGGATCTAAAAGAACAGGAAAATTACTAGATACCTTGCTTTCATGCCTGGTTTGACTTCCACAGTTTTGTCAGAAGCATGAACTACCCTGACAGTGACCTCTCCTGATTCAGGGTGATTCTGTCGCCTCAGAAAGTCATTCACACGATTTTCCAGAAAGGTACCAAGCCTGGTGGATGGCAACCCTAGGAATGTGAAAATTCAGCAGTTACCAAGCTGTAAATTTATTACAACAGTTTTAAGATTCAATCTCAAAACTCAGTTCTGCTTTTTTCAATAACAGTAGGAAAAAACTTGCTGGATTTTAAGGTAGTGAATACTTTTTAAAAAAATATGGAATGCTTCATGATTTCTGTATCATCCTTGTACAGGAGTCATGCCATTCTCTTCTACTGTGTTCCAATTTAAGTATAAGTGCTGCCCAGAGCAAGCACAGTAGTGAATAATTCAAAGTTTGATTTTCATCAACTTTTATTTTGAAAAATTTCCAATACTGAAAAAAGGAAAAAAAAAAAAGAACAATGAACATGCATATGCGCTTTGCATAGATTCCAATATTTTTTAAACAACAAAGAATGGTCGGGCATTCTGAGAAACATTACAGGAATCAGCAATCTATAGGTCAAAGGTATCTACAAAACAATTAAACCAAACACTATAATGAAATTATTAACATCAATTACTTATATGGTAAAATTTCTGACCACTCCTAACCCCAAGCTGAAAAGCTCACATAAGGCCTTAAAGGTGGGGGTCGGATGTGGCTCAACTGGTTGGGCGTCCGTCTCCCATATGGAGGGACCTGGGTTCGATCCCCGGGACCTCCCGGTAAAAAAAAAAAAAAAAAAAAAAAAAAGGCCTTAAAGGTAACCTCTACTGAGGACATGAGGAAGAGCAAAACTTTCACTCATGGGGTGGCACTTTTGGCCAAATTATTCCACATCTGGCCCCCCACTAGGATGTGCCCCAACTAAGAAATGTAGGAACAAGAAAAATACATCTTTCAACTTACAAATCCTATTTCTTGGAAAATTTTCCTTTTCTTAGATCTAATGAATTTATCACCAAAAAGTACTTTAAATAGACAATTTGATTTTTACGCAAGTTATTGTAAATAACGACAAATTAATTAATCTTGGATGGTTTCTTCTTAATCATGTTTCAGTGGAGGTTTACGTGAAGAATGAAACTTACTTTTAGCAGAAAACTTATTCTCTTTCCTAGCTCGTCCAGTTTTCTTTAAACAGCCATCACAGACAAATCTAAAATGTAAACCAAGACTTCACTTTAACAACTTAGAAAAACATTTAAACTAATGGATACAACAAAACCTATCTTGTGAATAAAGTTAAAAATCAAGACAACCTAGGAGAAATACATCTAAATATTTATAATGCAACCAGTATACAAAGAGCTTTTAGAAACTAAGGAGAGGGGGGGAAAAAGAAAAAAAAGGGCAGCCTAACTGAAAGGCAAAGGACATGAAGAAATATGAAAAATAAATGGTCTACAATGTGATAATTACAAAATTAAAACAGGATACCATTTTTTAAAGCCAAGCACATTGGAAAATTAAGTGATGATGCACATGCATGCTAGAAGTGGAATTTCAATAACATTTTTAGAGAGCAGTACAAACTTAAAATGTACATTCCCTGTGTTTCTGCAATTACACAGGGATGTGTAAATACCTTGTAAAAACTTCAGACTGCATAAATGTTTATTAATGAAGTAAATGATGGATTATAGAATACTATGCACTCATTAAAATAACAACAGACATGGATAAATGTCCATGATGTATGACAAGATGCAAAAATAATTACTGGGGAGAGGAATTTGGGTACGTAAGTAAGGGCAGGTGAGACTTTCATTTGTAACTTTATAAACTTTCATATAGTTTATATTTTATAAGCATAAATTATTTTTAAGAAAACAGAAGCTTAATACAGGAATAAAGCAGATTGTCTCTAGCCAGCTGAGCCTTCAGAAGTTCCAAGAATTACTGCAAATATTTTAATCATTCTTACCCACTCCGTTACAAGGAGAGCTCTAAAAGAGTCACATTTAAAAGACAAACCACAGTGAAAATAAAGAAGTAGCCACTAAATTTCCCCTATAGCAATTTTCCTTAGAATTATTTTCTGGAAAATTGTTAATTAGCCTCACCCCCCACCCTGCTTTTCCCCCAGCATCTATAGTGTGGAGATCCTATCCTATTGAGAGCCACTTGATGCTCCAGCTCCCATTTTCCTTTGGAACAGAGCTGGGATCAGCCCCATTTCTGTAGAGTGAGGAGTAGCCCATGGCAGTAAATGGTTAAGTGTCATAATGGAAAAAAAAATTATCCATTGCCGTTAAAGTCACTGATATGTGTAGCTTGGGCAATATGGTGAATATTCAGAAACAGAACTTGGGGCCCAAGAATAGCTAGTTCATTAAAGTCTATATTTAGTCATTTTTATGCAACTCTGCCACTCATTGGACAATTATACTTTGAATACAGTCCTGTAATTTAAAGTCCCCTCCCCTGCCAAAAGGTGCTAAAATCAGACCCTTACCAGGGGGGTCATGATTCAGTTTACCATTCACAGCATGATGTTTTCTTAGTGGGAGGAATGGTGCAGCACAACCCCCTTCCCCGCATATCTGTATTTTCCAAGCTTCCTACTACATTGTAAACATCATTCAAAATCTGGCAAATTTAACTGCATCTAACACTCGTTTACTAGCTTCTAGGTTCTAGAGATTTCTTGATATTTTCCACTGTTAGAATCTTTCAAAAGTATTTCACTTTTGATTGTATGACTACAAAATAATTAAAAAAACAAACAACAACAAAAAAAACCACACAAAATGTCCATTTATAACTACATGTCTCTGCAGTCATGTATTCATTAAAAATTAAGAAAACTTGTGGAAAAAGCCAACATTATACGCCATTGGTGGGGGGTGGGGAAGCATACTACAAGACATGTACATGGATTAAAACAATAAGAGAAAGGCAGGGGGACAGGTGTAGCTCAGTGGTTGAGTATCTGCCTCCCATGTACGAGGTTCAATCCCTGGTATCTCCTAAAAAAATTTTTTTTAAGAGAAAGGTCTATTTTAATTGTTGAATTTTGGGTTATTTAATGTTTTGAAATTGGATTTTAATTAACTTCCAATCTACAGAGCAATTTGTAAAAACTTTATTTGTGATAAAATCCTAGAGAAAATATTGGTATAATCCTCACCCAGAGGGCCAGATGATCTCATGATGAAGTACACAAATCTGATGCATCTTTCTTCCACACTCTGTACATTCAACAAACCTGGAAATGCAGAACCAATTCCAAGATTAATTCCAAAACTTTATCAAATAAAAACTTAGGATATGCCTCAATTACTGACAATTCAAAAGATGGAGCCAAGGTCATTCCCAAGGAATTGGAAAAATAGTTTTAACAAAATTTTTATCTTTTAAATGCTCTTTAGTGTTACAGGTAGAGCAAATTTCTAAAGCAATTAAGCTTAACCATTAACTGTAATACTTTTAAATGTGACTGTGTAAAGGTAGTGAGAAGGCAAAGATCACTGCTACTGGAAATGAGTCTGACATCCCATCCATCCCTATCTTTAGGAACTCCTAACCAGTACATTTCAGTGCCCCTTATTCTGAAAGGTCTCACTACAAACTAGGGGATTATAAAAACCCCACACACCAGGAGAATGCAGGGACTGCTCTATAAGCAATGATTATTTGTATGAAAATGCAGAGGACGACAAGTAGCTTGGTGTTTCACTTGGGTCTTATATATAAAACACCAAAACATTAGGTAGATTCAAAGAAATATATACTAGTTTTAAGTATGTTAACAACCCTAATACTTGAATTATGTTTTCCACATTTCTCCGAGCTATGTTAGGGCCATGTAGAGTTAGCCCAAGTATATAGATTAGCCACACAAACCAAGAATCAATGAAAGAAGAAAAATTCAAGTTTACTGAATATTCAAGGAGATTCTAAAATCACTTACAGTTCAGGATCCAGTGTATCATTTTTTCTTTTGGAAAATTGTTCTTTATTTATTGTACTAAGGAGACAAGAGAAATACAATGAGAAAAAGTGATACCAAAAGACAACAATCTGATCACTCTTCTAACTAACGAAAACAAATCTTGTACTATATAAATGGATTAGGTCCACTAACAATATACTAAACATACATTAAACAAGTAGGTTCTTGGCTCACACAAAATTTATGTTTATGTAAAGGAATGCGTGTTTTTGGAAAGGACTTTCTTTATAGGAAATCTACTTCCCCTTATAGGAAATGGAGAACCTGGGCAGAACTAGAAATAACTAATTAGCTCTTTTTTCCTTATCTTGTCTATTATTCCTGGTGTTAGGTTTTTTTTTTTTTTTTAAACCTTTTATAGTAGTTTAATGTTCCTAAACTAAGCTACATAAGCTGGTTTTTATAGTGGGGGGTGAACCTCTATTTAGAAATAATATTCTTTTTTTCAGAAGAGTCTAGTCAAACAGCGTTTTATATCAATAAACTTTTCAACATTAAGAATACATGTTTCAGATCAATTATAATTACCACCCACCCCCCTGGGGCGAAAAAAAGGTAATTTTGAAGGATAAAAATTCTGTATTTCATAGTATGTATTTTAAAATTTTCCCACGGGCTCCTATCCTGAAATCCAGCATAACACAATGCTTATAGCCTCACTAAGTACAAAAGCTAACAAATCAACTTTATCTGAAGGTGGCCGACTTTGACAACAGCATTTTTTCCTTACAAAAATGAAGACACGCCTCAACATCTAAACTATTTCTCACAGTTATAGCCTAGAGCAGGGGTTCTTAACAAGGAGTCCATGAGCTTGAACTGAAATTCAAAAACCCATTATTCTTTTATGAAATAATACACAGTATAGTGTGGACTTATAAGGGTCTGGGGAACAAAAACGGTTAAGAACCCCTGGGTTAGAGGTTCCTCTCTGGTAATGGCATTTTCTTTTCTTTTTTTTATTTTTTTAAAGATTTTATTTATTTATTCATTTATCCCCCCCTTGCTGCTTGTGCTCGCTGGGTCAGCCAACCACGCCGTGCAGGCGGGCCTGCCCTCAGCAGGAGGCCCCGGGAACCGAACCCAGGGCCTCCCATATGGTAAACGGGAGCCCTACTGATTGAGCCACAGCCGCTTCCCTGGCATTTTTTTTGAATGGCCTAAGGTCTTGCTGCTTCTACTCAGTGTGGTCTGAAGACAATCAGCAACAGAAGGACCTGGGAGCTTGTCAGAAATGCTGAATCTTGAGGGGGTTTCTAGGCTCTTCCAAGTCCGAGACACACTGCCCTAAAGTTTAGAACACTTGGCAATCTACTTTACCTATGGTATATTTCCAAGTACAGTAAAGGGCCACTTTTCCAATGGCAAAGCTGACTTTTCTTTTTACATTAGGAACACTTACATAAAAGCTGACACCCCTGGTTTAGCTAAGGGTCAGAATGTCTGTTAAGGTGGAAGAGTCCCCAGTATCTACTCTTCAGAACAGCACCCAATCCCTACGATACTGCATTTCAATAGTGACTGAAAGGGAAAGTCCAACTTCAAAACCCAATTTGGAAAAATTAACCCTTTTTTCCCTTCAGAATGCCTGTTTTAAGAGTAACATGACAATTCTATCATTCCACTTTTATCCTTGTGGAATGTTCTGAATAGTTCCTGTGTATTCAAATTTAAACCAGAAAATATGAACCTGAAAACTATCAGAACTACAGTAAACAATTCTTCTTTTTCTAACAAAACAGTCCAAGTTGAAAATATAGTCTCAGTGTCTAAATCTTTAAAAACTGGGAGAGGGTGGAGCTCAGTTGTTGAGGGTCTGTTCCCATGTATGAGGTCCTGGGTTCAATCCCTGGTACCTCCTACAAAAACAAACAATAACAAAAACTTATAAAAGTACCCTTAGACAGTTTTTCTTGGCAGATTTACTAAATAAGAGTTTGTGAAGGTGCAAAAAGACAAACTGAATCTCCTTCTAATAAGTCACTCTAATGAACTCCTAAACTCCTATAGTTTGTTATATTCAAAACACTATTACAGCGATTTAGGTATGCTGTTAGCCTACTGAAGAAGGCTGTGTAAGATGTAATACAATACCCCGCAAACGCAAAACAGTTACAAAAGTTCCTTTGCATTAACCTTTCAATTTATCTAAAATGACTGCTTAATGCTTATGAACTCTCTAGATCTGGGCTGTCAAATAGAACTTTCTGCACTGATGGGAATATTCTATATCTGTGTGCACAAAAGCCTGAAATGTGCTTAGTGCAACTGAAGAAAAAAATTTTTTATTTAATTTTAATCTATATTTAAATAGCAGTATGTGGTTAATGGTTAGTATATAGGAAAGCATAGCTCTAGTTCAGAAGCCTGAACATAATCACCTGACATCAAATAGAAATAAGACAGCACTTTTCAAAATAATGTTATACTTACGTTTGAGGCTGGGAAGGGTCATCCCCCAAAGAAACGCTCTCCCCTTGGATTTCATTGAAACACTTCTCACAGAAATGATACCTGTCGGCAAGAAGGCCATACTGGGGTGAACTGTTCCGTTCACACAACACAGCCCAAGCCAAGCAACGAAGCCACCAATCACAGCAGGCCAAGGAGGGGGACGGGAGCAGAGAGCAGGTCATCAACGGCGACAAGGACATTCAATGATGCAGATTTATGGGCCCCACAGTTTGGGTTTTTGTTTTTGTTTTGTTTTTTTTGTTTTGTTTTGTTTTGTTTTGTTTTTGCAATCAAAGCCAAGTGCAGACAACGACAAGCATGAGGGAGAAAAAAAAAACACAAAGCAAACGAAGAAATGAGGGATTGCAGGACAACAAAAACATAAAAGCAAGACAGGACAACACAAAGCAGAAAGCCAAGGCAAAGCACAGATTAGCATTAAATATCTCAAATGGGATCACAAGTAGCAAACGATTACAGCAAATAAAATAAAAAAGTTCCACTTAGACCCATACCATTTCATTTTAGTAATTAATGCTACTTCATGGAAATAAACAAAAAGAACAAGAGGGATAAATATCCTGGGGAGGGAAGAACTGCTATTCTGACCATTATGTAACACAGCTATCCAAGGACTTCTCCCCACTACCAAAGGAAAAAAAAAAAATCCACTATGGATACAGTAGCACAAAACATTCATTTAAAAACAACCAGAGACTGTCTTTTTTGATCCAAAGGAAGCCACATAAATAATGTGCTTTTCACTGAAATGTCTGCATAAGCAGTTAAATACTGACTGTAGCCATCAACTGACATATTTTAAAAGGCAAAGGAATGGCAGTGGTGTGTTGCAGGTACATGAACACACGTACCTTGGTATAAAGATGAACAAACGCTGTAGAATGATGTTAAAAATCTAAAAATGGTATAAATTTCAAGATTCTAACCCTGAGGTAAGTCCCGTGCCAGTTGTTACCTACTTTTTGAGAATTAGGCGTTTTTAACAAATTGAGTCCCAACTTATCCTAAGTGTCAATGAGTAAAAAACTGAATTCTAATGACTACAAAGCATTAGGAATGCACCTGTAGCACACAAGTTTGGCAAAAACCAACACCTTGGGCTGGGCATCAATAAAGAAATAAAGGGTATTAATAACCAGCCTTGCTATTAGTGTATCAGAGCCCCAAATAAATATTCCATGCAAGGTTTCTCAAGGGTTGACTGCTCAAAAGAGGAGTCAAATCCTGGTTAAAATAACAGTGAATGCAATTTATGAGGTTAAGATCACTATTGGCAGAAGATAATAAGGTAGAAGTGCCTCGTTTATTAGAACCCTACCATCCTGTCATAAGTCAGTTTTTGTAGGGAACAGTCTGGTACAGCAGAGCTAATTTTGGAATTTCTCCTTTTTATTTCTTACTAGAGGCAAAGTAAAATAACTGGGAATCCCTTGTTTTCAAAGACTCCCAGGAGAACCACTTAAGGATTGGCCACACACAAAAGGAAACATTTCCAAAAAGATAAAAGCTGGCTAACAAGCTTTGGTTAAAAGTTTTCCAAGTAGTTGTTCAGAAAAGAGATAGCCACCGATTTCATGGACAAACAGAAAGGCTAATTATAATTAATTAGAAAATCTCAGTTTTGCCTGAGGTTGGGTGAGCTATAGTGTTTGGATGGAAAGAAAAGTGGGACCTGGGATGCAGTCCCCTCTGCCACCAATTCAGAATCACTTAACTTTCCAAAATCTTGGGTTCCTCGGGCTAAATAGGGGCTCAGACACCTGATAGAATGCGATTTTCTGCTAGAAAATTTTGTAATTCTGCAAACAAAGACAAAGCAAAGAACAGAACTTGTGTTGTACAGCTGTTTTCAAGCAAGCTGCATATGAACCACAGCTGTATGTATGCTGGTCCATTCACATGCTCAAGCTTACCTGTTCTGGTAACTGTAGTAAGTGGCATCACGGGGGATTGTACACAATTGTTTGCCATAGCAACAGAGTGTCTGTGGCGAGAACTCCAACTGCAAAAGAAAACATTTGTTAAATAGCACAGAGGCCTGAAGAATAGTTACACTGGCAAATCAGAAACAGAAGTCAGTGATGTCTTGGTCCTCATTCATGTTACTCATGTTGGGCTATTTCAGTTTCCAAGACAGATAACAGAAGTGAAATCATCCAAGCCACCTTTGAGGTGGACTTAGCAGTCACAACCCTCCACAACTTACCACAGAACTCAATAGGACAAGTGGAGCTGAAAAATGTGAACTGATATGCCTGGAAAAACCACTATGTGCCAGGCAGTGTGCACACAGAGGACTATGACAAAGGGCTTACTCCAGATGCACTTATAATCTGAGGATTCAGTATTCTCATGGATGGAGTTTTCAATACAATTCACATCTGTGCAAAAATTGTCTTTAGAAAAAGTCCATCCACATAAACAGGTATTACTGGGTCCCGTGCAAATAAGTATTAAAAAAAAAAAAAAAAAAAAAGCATTAAAGACCCTTAAAAGCCAGAAGTAGAATACTCTTTTACCCCTAGATATCCTAGAAAAATTAAAGGCAGGCCTAACAGCCATTTCTTTACCTTTCTGCCACAACAATATCCAAGGCTTTGCATGACTGGGTCAATTTCTTGTTCAAAGACCTCAGACAGTTTGGAACAATATTTGTATACTCGCGATGTCTTCCGATTATATAACCAGGCATTGTTGAACATAAGCCAAATATCATCCACATATTGCCATGGTTCCTGATATTGTCCAGTATCTAACTTCCTCTTGATGGTAGACAGATCCATGGGGCTCTTGACAATATCAAAGTAGTCCTAGAAGGACAAGTGACACCAAACATTATCCCAGAGTCTTAGAATATTTAAGGCAGATGACTTGAGTACCTTCCTGTTATCCCTAATTTTCCAAGAAATGCAGAGGCTCTGACTTATCTCTATCATCAAAGAGTTGATTGACATCCACCACTTTTTTTTTTTTTTATAAGATTTTATTTATTCATTTATTAATCCCCCCCTTGCTGCTTGTGCTCGCTGGGTCAGCTAACCGCGCCACGCGGGTGGGCTTGCCTTCACCAGGAGGCCCCGGGAACCGAACCCGGGGCCTCCCATATGGTAAACGGGAGCCCTACTGATTGAGCCACAGCCGCTTCCCTACATCCACCACTTTAAATCATTTCATCTACAAAGATAGTGAAGCTGCTCCGAGGGCAGAAAGAGTAAGAAGCAGCTACTAGAGCAACTAGACACTCTCCAAAAAATAGACTGATGGTCTACAACTCCAGATGTTCTACCACGGCATATGTGACATTAGTTTAAAAATCAAGAAGACATAGATCCTTAAAAGGTCAGTACCAGAAGGGCCTATAGAATAAGCACAGTAAACTTCAAACATTCTACCCAAAAGACCTTTTGGCTAGATTCAGTTAAGGGCCTTTGATTAGACTGCAGGACCCAGGGTGGGTCCCAATCCTCTTACTGGAGTCCTTTATAAAAGGAGGACTAAAAGTAGGGACACACAGAATGAAGCAACAGAGAGACAGAAGAAACCAGAAGCTGGGATCAATGGAACACAGAGGCTGAAAGGAAGCAAACTTTAGCCCAAAGCTGAAAAAGAGGCTCAGAGGAGAAGGCAGAGATGAGCCATGTGCCTGATGGCCCACAACTGAACTCGGAGAACACAGAGACCAGCTGCCATTTTGCCACGTGGCACGAGTCCAGGATTACCAGCAGCCAACCTGGCTGAGACAGCATCTCTGATGATGGCTTGATATGGACATTTTCACAGCCTCAGATCTGGAAGCTTTTAACCTAATAAATTCCCATTATAAAAGCCAATCCAGGGAAGCGGCTGTGGCTCAATCAGTAGGGCTCCCGTTTACCATATGGGAGGCCCCGGGTTCGGTTCCTGGGGCCTCCTGGTGAAGGCAAGCCCGCCCGCACGGCGTGGTTAGCTGACAGCGAGCACAAGCAGCAAGGGGGGGATAAATGAATAAATAAAAATAAAATCTTAAAAAAAAAAAAAAAGCCAATCCATTTCTGTTAATATTATATTTGCAGCCTTCAGCAAACTAAATCAGGGAGGATATGGAAAGTGACTGCTAATGGAGACAGGGTTTCTTTTAAGATGAAAGTGATCTATAACTGACATGGCAATGGTTAAACAACTGTGAATACAATAAAAACCAATGAATTATATTCTTTACATTGTATGGTTGGTGAATTACATCTCAATAGGGTATTTTTTGTTTTTGTTTTTTTTTTTAAATCAGAAGTACCACCACATACTTACAGGGATTCCTAGAAGCTGAGGGTCCACAGGTTGACGAAAGGGAAGTGATTCTGGATCTTGACGGTAAAGTGCCTCCAATGTTGGCATCAATGCTTGTCGTAACTCTTCTGGTTTGAAAACTTTAAAAAGAGTACATTTGAAGTTAGCATCAATTAAAGAAAAGAAAAAAACATTCAGGTTTAATCTCTTAGAAGTATCTCAAGAATCACAAAACATAAAGCTGACTACACTATCCAATGGAAATATCACTAAGGGCTCATTTCCTGTTTCTAACTCCTGGAAGGGGAACAGCGCTGTCTGCTTCAGACAGTGCCAACAAAACAGCGTATCTGATTACCTTAAACACCCAATGGCTCAGCTAATCTTCAGAAATTTAATAAGACTTGGCCAAGTAGAAACAGAATCCAAAATTTATAAGGAGACTTCTCAAAACACTGGTGGTAGGACGGGGTGTTGTCAAACAAGAACAGGAAGAAGTCTTCTTTCATGACACCAATATTTAACAAGTCAGATATTAGACCTGATCGTCACTGAAGGAGTCAAAACCACCAAAGGGAACAATCCCTCATAAAAATGATTGGTGTTTAGAATTTAGGAGGAAGAGACATTTAACTTTTTTTTCCCTAGGAGGCACTGGGGATTGAACCCAGGACCTCATACACAGGAAGCATGCACTCAACACCACTGAGTACATCTGCTCCCCAATGAGAGTTTTATTTTATTTTTTTTTATTTGTTTTGTTTTTAGGAGGTACTAGGGATCGAATCCGGGACCTCATACATGAGAAGCAGGCGTTCAACCACTAGACCTATATCCACTCCCATACTGAACTTAAACAAGATTTATTTATTTCTCCCCCTCCCCCTCATTGTTTTGTGCTTGCTGTCTGCTCTCTCTGTGTGTTTTTCTGTATCTGCTTGTCTTCCCTTTAGGTGGCATTGGGGAACCGATCCTGGCACCTTCCGGAGTGGGAGAGAGGTGCTCAATCTCTTGTGCCACCTCAGGTCCCTGGTCTGCTGTCTCTCTTATCATCTCTCCTATGTCTCTTTTTTGGGTCTCTTTTTGTTGCGCCAATCCCCAGTGTTAGAAATTGCACGGGCCAGTTCACCACATGGGCAAGCTTGCCTTTCACCAGGAGGCCCCAGGAATCGAACCCTGGACCTTCTATATGGTAGACAGGGGCCCAAATGCTTAAGCAACATCCGTTATCCCATCTATTTTTTTTTTTTTTTAAAACCGGGAGGTCCCGGGGATTGAAACCAGGTCCCTGCATATGGGAGACGGATGCCCAACCATTTGAGCCACATCTGCCCCCCAACCCCATCTATTTTATTTTATTTATTTATTTATTTTTACCGGGAGGTCCCAGGGAACGAACCCGAGTCCCTCCATATGGGAGACGGACGCCCAACCAGTTGAGCCACATCCGACCCCCCCATCTATTTTTAATGACAAAAAATTTAAGTCTAAAAACAAGAGAAAGAAATGGCTATAGTTGACCAAATTACATTCAAATATATTCTTAGTATGTTTCCCTAAAGTACAGGAAAGATTTGTTGGTGTGTCCTAAATGGAGTTATTTACGTTATTGTTCAAGAAGCTGAAGTCATTACAGGTTCAATTTTTAGCGTTACAGTCTGAACAGGGGCCTTTATTTGTTCTATATGAAAATTAATTTTACCTTCAGAATGGCATATTGGCAGTACTTAAGATGAAAAAATTTCAAGGTACGGGGGGGTGGGTGGTTGTCATGAAAAACAAAAACAAAAACAAAAACAAAAACAAAAAAACCCAGACTGAACAAATGAGAGGCTTTTCTGTTTCTCATACATGGTTTGCTCAAAGTAAACATAATTTGAGCAAACTTGTGAGATTAGCTGTTTTAAAGATTGATTCTTTAATAGTAAGACGGGGGCGGGGGCAGTTTGCTGCTGCCTACATTAAAATAATGTCTCAATATAAACAAAACTTATTTTTAAATGAAAATAATTTTTAAAACTCAAAAGGTTTTTTATTAATGAAATACTATTATACACATCTCCTCCAAGAGATTGCACACTCACCCTTAAGTCTTACATTGCTCACATGCTTGAGCTCTACTCCTAACAGTTAGAAAATTAATTTCTGTGGGAATAATTTAAAGTTTAACACTTTATGCCCAGCCACACTGTTTGCTCAGCTTGATCCATTAATTTCTAGCAGAATTGTTCAAAGCAGAGACTCTGAATCAGTCTTGCCTGGGTTCACATCCCAGCCCAGGCACTAAACTAGCTGAGTAACCTGGGGAAAGTTATATAACATTTCTAGGTCTCAATTTTCCTGCCTGTAAAACAGTGATCAAAAACTTCATAGAGTCATTGTGAAGTTATTAAATGAAGCGATACAGGTGCCTGGCACATAGTAAATGAACAATAAATACTATTATTGTTACTATTTTTTTTCCGGCATTCTAGTTGAGGATATTATTTAACAATCTTTCTCTTCTGGAAAAGAGATCAATTTTAAGAGTTTGGTAACCATCTATACCCACTCAACCCTGAAGAAATGATGGGTATGAATGACCCAGTGGTTGGAGCAAGTCAATAGACCTAAAACAAAGGAAAGTTATTTTCCAACACTAATACTAAGAAGAGACCAGCCTCAGGGCTCCAAGCTTAGTGAAACTGCAGTAATGTTAACTGTTTTTAACACCCAAGAAGCGTGGTCCCATACTGCTCTACTATGGCTACTTTGGCTTCTTCCCTGAGACTTACTCTTTTTCTTGGACTGTCCTGGAGCTGGAGATGACTGGGTGGCTGACGTACTTGGCTGGTCTTCCTCCTCTTTTACTTCAGTTTTTAATTCAGTGCCCCTCTCTTCTGTTTCTGTAGGTTCCACATTACAGTCTTCCACTTTACTCTAAAAAGTAAGGTAGGAATTTTCAGTATTCCAAATATCCAACTGAGAAGCAACAAGATCACCATCATTGTTATTTCCTCTCCCCTGTGGACATATCTGAAGCCCCTTCTTACATGGGAATCATTGAAAAGAGCTCTAATTATGAGAATACTTTACGGCAACATTGATTTTTTTTTTTTTTGAACTTGGGTTTCAAGATTGAGAAACCAAATCAACCCATTAATTGCCCTATTCTCACCTCTGGAATATCTTCTGGCTGAGTATCTGCTGCTTCTGGTCGATCCACTTCCATTTTAGCCTCCATTTTCACTTCCTGTGAAGGCTGCTTCTCAGGAATGGTCTGAGAATTCACTTCTGTGCTACTTGTAGATGGAGGGTTTGATACCTGCCCTTCAATGCTTACAGCTGGTTGGGAAAGCTGGGCAGAAAGGGCGGAAAAAAACCAAAAAGTTTGTCAATTATACAACTAGATTTTAAGCTACAGAACAGGATGGCCATCTATTTTTCTAGGCTAGTATCATTATTTCCATTAATGATGCTTGTACATATTCTGCCTACTTCACCCCTTTAAGTAAGACATTTGCTGTATGTAAAAGACAACAAATGTTCCTCCAGTAGTTATCATTCTGTGGCAGTGTGTGAAGGATAAAATTTACAAAGATGATTGCTTCATATTTAAAGAGAAATGGAAGGAAGGAAAATAAGGATGTTTTTCTTTTTTTTTTTTTAACTTTTCATTGCAAAGTTTCAAAAGTCCCAAAGAGAAGTAGAGAGAATATAAGGAACTTCAATGCTGAGTGGTTGTCTTGAATCATCATGTTCTAATGGCTTACTTTCCTCAGCATGTACCGAGAATGCAAAACTAGCAGGCAATTGTCATGTTTTTCCTAAGTCTTCCAATATGAAATCTCATGAGAGGTTAGTAATTTCAGGAAACAACCCTACATAGAATAAAATAAAACAGATGCAAAGATTCCTTTCTGCGCCTGCCTGTCCTTGACTACCAGAGGCCAGGATGAACCAGGTGATGATGAACAGTATTTTAGGAGGTGGTTGTGACTCACAGGACTTCCCACTAACATGCTAGAACTCAAATGTTAGAATTAACTTATTAAATAATAAGTGTAAGGTTCTAAGCCCTCACACAAAGTTCTAGTAATAAGGATTCAATTATTAGATGAGAATTTGTATTTCTATTATATGCACGACCAGCCTCAAACAGGAAGCTAGCTACGAGTTTGTTCCAGACCCATAATTCTATTATCTTAGATCACAATATTTTAACTTTGGTTCAGAGCCAAAGGGCCTTGTAATATCATATGAAATTCCCCCCACTGTATCTCTGAATACTATACCTCAGGCTGCTTGAATTCTTAAATATATGTAAAATTCACTTGATGCACTAAATGATATTCTAAACAAGCAGCAGCAGGACTCTCTACCCTTACATGCCTTTAGAAGTCAGAATGCAATATGAAGCTTATCATGGCCAAAGCCAGACCTAAACAAGGTTCTATGAGCTCCTTCTAAGTAAGTTAGGTACTACAAAAGGAAAGAAAAACAGAGGAAAAGAAAATCGCTAGCTAAAATGAGATTCCAGTCTAACTGGTAAGATAACAAGAGATGAAACAACAGGGAATGGAAACAGCACAAAAGTAACATAACACACTATAGCAATTCCACTTTTAACCCAAATCTCTGCTTACTGGAGTTGTAGGCTGCGGAGGAAGCAGTGGTGCTGTCGGGGTGGGAACAGAGGCTGCTGTACTCTGCTGTGAGAGTGGCTGTTGCTGGGGCTGGTCAATTGAAGGAGCAGCAGAAAGTGAAGGCTGCACTTGGGGCGGAACTTGCGATGGTGGTGGTGTAGGCGTCTGCCTTGGAGGGGGATGCAGAGCCTGGGACTGTGGGCCAGGTGGCATGGTTGGAGGTGTATGAACAGGGGCTGGAATTGTTGCTGGTGGCTGCTGAGCACCTATGCTTGGGGGTGTGTGGTGAGGGGTGGGGGTCCGACTTGGTACAGGAGAGGGTGAATTCTGATGCAGAGCTGGTTGAGGGAGAGGGGGACAGTGAATGTGGCTCCCCTGAGACCCGGGAGGCATTATAGGAGAGTTCACTGGGCAGGAAGAACCGGACATTTGTGCCTGTTAAAAATGAAAAGCAAAACAAGATGTCAATTCAGAAAGAACTGAAGAAATTTTCACATAGGCAGGTTATGTGCATTTAGGACACAAACGGATCCAACAGAAACTGGCAATGCCTCTACTTCAAAATGTGTCAAAAATCCTATTGTGGGGGGCATTATCTTTGGAAACATGCCCGGTATAGTACTTAAGTAGACTTCAGGCAATTCAGTAGAATGGTCTTTGCTACTGCAGGGTGTGGAAATGGGGAGTACAACATGTTCCAGGGCTTTCCTATGCTCTCTGCAGCCAGTTTTTCCATTCACATTACAGTTTTCACTAAGATTTCATTTTCCAAAATGTGTTCATTACTTTAAAAAAAAGGTTAAACCATCAATTTAACCTTAGTGCTAGTTTGTAACAATCATCACCACTGCTATACCACAGAGTAGTCTTCATGTTCAGAACTGCTTTATTAAAATTTTAAAAAGAATCATCTACTTTCATCCGATATTTTTTCCCACCCTTCCCTGTAAAAACCTGATCAAGAGAAGTTTCAAAAATCACAAAAACAAGTCAAAAATCCACTTGGGAGACATACTTGAGACACTGGTGCTTGACCACTGGACTGAGCCAAAGGCATGTTCGATACATTCATTCCCTGTGCTGAGAACTGAGCCTGGGGAAGGAACTGGCTCTGGCTGGAAGGCTGCTGCATGCGGGGCCCATAGCCCATAGGCTGCAAAAGAAAAAAAAAAAAAAAAAAGAGTACCAAACTATTTCATCACAAGTACTCTACAGCTGGAATCACTAGTTGCTCCAGCCCAGCTTATTGCCAGGCTCAGTAAACAGAAGAGAAAAGACAGGACAATAGGGGAAGAACATAGAAGAGGATGCAGAAAGAACAGACTCTCCTCCAAGATAATGGGGAATAATCTCAGTTACCTACACAAATCCAGGCCTTTTAATAAAGGAAGGAAAACTGGAGTAAAGGCCAAAAACCTCATAAGCTAAGAAAGACTGGTACAAAGAAGAAGTAATGCTGGAGAACCTCAAAAGCCTCCAAACTTGGACATACCAGCTAACTCTGAAGGAAAAGGGTTGGGACCAATGTGGAAAACCAAATCAATTGGCTAAGACTCTGCATAGGCAGCAGCAGAATGCTCAGAGTTCCTCTTCCCCAAAACCAGGCCACTGACTCTACCATCCTTACAAAAGATGGGTGGTTCCCTGTCTGGGGAGGGTCAGGGCTTGGTAAAGCCAGGTAGTAGGGTAGAGAAGTGACTGAATGAAAATCTGCAGGCTACTTAACAGCAAGACCCAGGGGTGGGGGACTGGATGCTTTTTGACTGATGAAACAGTATTACTATAATTATACTATTAACTACATACAACCCATAGTTTACATTAGGGTTAACTGTTTGTGTTAGTACTATTGACTGTTTTTTCTTTTTAAAATCAATTTTATTGATACATATTCATAAAGCATACAATCCATCCATCGTGTATAATCAATGGTATTTAGTATAATCACAGTTTTGCATTCATCACTTCAATCATTAGTAGAAAATCTGACTTTTTAAACTATGAACGTACTAGTACTTTGGATGTAAATTCCTTTTAGTGTTTATTTTCTATAAAGTAACATGTCACATATGTTTATAACCAACAGAGTTCTTAACTTTATTGGATCCTATAAGTACGCATCTTTTAGAAACCAAATTTTTCCATTTAAAGTTGTGAACAGCTTTCATCCTATTACATAAATCACTGCTTACAAAGCATTCCAATTTACAGGTGTACCATGACTTAAGCATGACGAATCCTCTAATTTACATTCAGGACATGGCACTTATTTATAACAGATTGCACAGTACAATATCCTTACCATGAATTTTTTCCCCCCTCACATTATATCCTTGTAATATCTTAATGACTATTTCTGTAGGACAAAATTTTTAAAAACAGAATTCTAGGTTAAAAGGGTAAGCAAAAATTAAAGATTTCAGTATTCACTGCCAAATTGTGGTATATAATTTAATTTTCTCCACTCCACTTCTTTTAAATAACCATTTATTCTCATCTCCTAAACCTATGTATAATCCTTTGATTATATCTTTATTAAGGGCCACAAACATAACTGCAGAATAAAAATCAAGGTCAAGAATTAATCACTTATAATTGATGTTTATACAAGTGTGAGACATTTTGTTTATAAAATAGAAGTGTTTTTTTTTTTTTTTTTTTTTTAAATTTCAGGTAAAGGCCAAAGTAATCAATCACCCAAAAAACTCAAACTGACCGGGTTGAGAGTTCCAGGCTGAGCCAACTGTCCATGGTGCTGAAGGGGAGAAGTTTGCCGGGGTCCAATTGGGGACTGGGCCATATTCATCTGGCCAAATTGATTCAAACCTGTGAATACGTGCAAATTATTAGATTTGAACACCTTCATGGAATCAGAGAATAAAGTTAATTTTTTACTAATTTTAAGTCATTTTAGCACGACAAATAGAAGAACCTGAAGAACCTGCTTTCAATCTTTTAACTGTAAATGAATTGCTTTCCTTCACAGTAGCCACAGAAAGACACTGTTAATTAACATATGGTTTCTTAACCAAATCTTTTCACCCTCCTCCCATCTTCTCTGGGCTTCAACTCTAAGTGTTTTCCAGTTTCTCAGCTGTGTGATTATGACACTTGCTGCTGGCCCAAGATACAAAGTGAGGCAGTAAATGTAATCTCATAGTACATTAGGGATTCTGTAGTATAAAAGATCATGGTTAAGTACATGGATTTCTTTCACAACTTACCAGGTTGTGATGTTATCCGGGGCATCATCTGGTTTGGCACATTGCCACGGATCATAGTTGGGTCAGGGAGAGGACCATCTAGAGTGAAAAAGAGTTAGAAAAGCATCTTTTGAATCATCTGATGTTACCTTAAAAAACAAAACAAAACAAAAAAAAAACAACAACAAAAAACCCACGAAGTATCTAATAATACCTTGGAGAATTCAGCCAGAATCTAAAAAGAATAAAAGCTATGAACTAGTCAATGAATTAATAAGGCAATACATAACCTTGGCTATCTACTAGTTAATTCATCAGGTCAAGAAAGCTACTATAACCAGAACACTGAGACAGCGAGATGTAATTGTAAGCTATTGGATGTAATTTTTAAATGATGCTTCTAAAAAATGAATAGTCCTTCATTTAGCCTTGGGATATATATACTGTTAAGGAAAAAAAGTGGCAATGTAACATGATATTGTGTGTGTAGGAAGTACCAAATCTTCTGTGGGGACCACTAATTGCGCCAGTCTACCGATGTCTACTGGCAGCATACTCCACTGCAAGTCAATGAGTGTCAAAGAAAGCCCGGATTCTCAGGAGACAGCTGAAACCTGTGGGCTACCATGTATGTACGTACGTACGTACGTACGTATGTATGTATGTATGTATGTATGTATGTATGTATGTATGTTGTTTTTACCATTTTTTAAGAGTCACTATGAAAGAAGAGATTTGGGGTCTAAAAATGATGCCAGATTATCAAGAAATATTAAGTACCATGGCCAGAAACCTTAAATATACTGTGCAGCTAGTGTTTTCACTGGTGGATGAGTTGTTTTCTTTGCGAAGGCAAAGCATCATTCACAAATTCAACAGAAATTATACAAGTTTATGTAAATTAATGAGCTTTTTTAGATACATAAATGTAACAAAAAGTACTTACTTGAAGTCATTCCTGGTTGTGGCTGCCCCATAGTAGGCCCTGGATTCATGGAAACTGGTACTATGCCTGCAGCATTTGGCAGCATGTTCTGTTTCTGCAATCTAGTCCTTCGTTTTTCTTCTAGTTCTTTCTGGATCTTATAGATCTTCTCAGCTAGAAGGTGGTAGTATTCCGCCTTTTTATATTTTCGAAGCAAAATAAGAGACATGAGGAGAGGGGAAAGGAACAACCAGCAGGTAACAGAAAAAAAATAAACTCAGAACAGATACTAGCTTCATTAAAGGAGTAAGGAACAAGTACTTTACTGGGAAGAGTCTTCTTAGATGATTCTAAACATGAGTTTGTGTTTGGACTGATCATGTGACCAGCAGCTTTACTCTGAACCTACATAGCAAACCATGACTTCTCAAAGTAGATTCACTAAATGCACGCAGGCAATCTACAGGATATGGAAGAATGATGCTACGTAGTGAAGAGCAAATTTAGAAAAGTTCAACCCACGGAGAGAAACTGGAATACTACTACGTAAGTTGAATATACTAAGCAGCTGATTCATTGTATTCTGGTGAAAATAGCACAGACAGCACAAACAGCTTAGCCACTTTCTAACATGAAAGAAGGACAACCCAGATAATATAGTGTCACACAAGTGCACTGTATTAAGAGAACTTAAGATGCTTGATGACACACTTTAAGAAAACTGCTGTTCTCTTAACTGTGCTTGGTTTATTCTCACCAAAGATGGGATAGCTAAAGGCTCTCTGTCTCTGAAGCACACTATTACTTGCAAATGTTACAGAACAGGGATAAATTAATAGAGTCCAATTGACTATATATAGAAAAGATAAAAGGGAGGCTCACTCGATTATTTGCAGATTCATACATGTCCCCTTCCACTTTCCGGGCATATGCAACAAGGTTTTCCATCCGTCTGTCTTTCAAAGCAGCAGGATCCGGAGTAGGAAATATGGCTTGAACGCTAGGAACAGAAAATCCAACCACTGTAATATCATGTCAGCTTTCCATTCACATCATAGGAAGGTGCAATCCTTTTAACTTTTTCCTGATTAGTATTTTCTCACTTTTATACAGTGAACACATTGAGTAAAAGAAAAAATAATGGAGGCTGGAGTATGCTCAAGTATAAAACAATACTGACCAAAATGACATTGTCAGTTTGTGGTGACCAGAGAGTTTTACTGATCAGAATTTAAGAAATTACTGTATAAAAATATTCTCTGGTCCTTGTTATTCTAAATGTTATGTAGAGTAAAAAATTTGCCAGTTATCTACTAGCAACAGCTTTCAATTCCTTTACTCTTCTAAATTTACTCAGCTTAGTTCAATAACTTAGATCAAGAACAAGGGCAGGGGAAGCGGCTGTGGCTCAATCAGTAGGGCTCCCGTTTACCATATGGGAGGCCCCGGGTTCGGTTCCCGGGGCCTCCTGGTGAAGGCAAGCCCGCCCGCACGGCGTGGTTAGCTGACCCAGCGAGCACAAGCAGCAAGGGGGGGTGTAAATGAATAAATAAAAAAAAATCTATAAAAAACAAAAAAAAAAAAAAAAGAACAAGGGCAGGGGGCGGATGTGGCTCAAATGGTTGGGTGTCCGCCTGCCATATGGAGGGACCTGGGTTCGATCCCCGGGACCTCCCGATAAAATAAATAAATAAATAAATAAATAAATAAATAAATAAATAAATAAAGAACAAGGGCAAGGGGCAGAATGCACAGTTAATTCTGTTGGAATCAAAGTTTTTCACTCTCTACGTTTGGACACCCTGTGTTCAGTTATACAATACTTTAAGGAACCAGGTGGGGACAATATCAACGAAAGTTAGAAGAATAAATGAGTTGGCAGAAAATTGCTAAGCTTATAATAAAACTTTTTTTTGGTACTGAGGCCAGGAATTGAATCCAGGACACTTGTATGTGGGAAGCGGGTGTTCAGCCATTGAAGTACATCGGCTCCAGAGTTGGTTTTTACGTTTGTTTGCTTGTTGTTTCTTTTTTTGTTTTTGGGATGCACCAGGAACCGAATCCTGGACCTCCCATGTAGGAAGGAGGCGCTCAACCACTTGAGCCACATTTGCTCCCAAAATAAATTTTTAAAATCAAGTCAAATAACTGATCCCAAATAATCTATCTGCTTTGTAAATTACATATTTCCTAAACAATTTATCACAAAGTAACAAAATGTTCTGGCTATTCTTTATTAATACATTTCATTAAAATCTGAGTTTTCACCTTGTCAAATTCCATTTCTAGCACTATCATTTTAGAATTCCGTAATGAAATTCAAGTATAACTGGTTAGCTAATGTAACATAAAAATAAATTAAGAAACTAAAACCTAGGCCATATGGTTCCAAGCCAATAACAAATGTGTTTGAACAAAGGCAACTCCTCTAATTAAATGGAAGTGAAAAGACTGCTGAGAAAAAATGCTGCATGTTGTTTAGAAGTGTAAAATGTGTAATCAGTGAAATCCAAGCTCTACCTTTATGATCTTGAGTGCATTACATTCATTTTACCACACTATATGCCTCCCCTCTTTCATCTGACAAGATGTAAGACAGTGTTCGAGGCAGAGTACATGGCATGTATCAACTTCACATCAAAGGTACACAAGATATTTCAAATGGTGACTATGTGCACATCTGGAGGATCAAGAAACGAGAGTCCACCCTACCTGATTCAACTCGTCAACATCGTAAAAGCTTTATCAGAATGTAATTAACACCACTGAATTGTATATTTGAAAGTGGCGAGAGGAGAAATTTTAGATTGTATATATGTTGCTAGAATAAACATTTTTTAAAAGTCTTAAGACTGTTTTGAAGCTCACAAAATTTTGCTTAAAAAACAAAAACAAAACCAAAAAAAAAAACCCACATTGCTAGTCATCATACTACTGAGAGTGTGTCATCACAGAAGGCCAGAAAATTTAGAACTCTTCTGTCTTTTTGTAAAAGGAATATGCAGAACTCATCTTTAAATTGAACAACTTTTTAAAAGTAACTGACATTAGACAATAAAACTTCTGGTTCTGGTACAAAAAACAACAACATAAGACTGTAACCCAGTGAACCCTAATGTAAACTATGGACTATAGTTAATAGCATAATTGTAATAATATTCTTTCATCGACTGTAACAAAGTTACTGCAATAATGCAAAGTGTTAATAGGGAAAACTAAATGTGAAGGGGGAATATATGAATGTATTTTCTGCATGATTTTTCTGTAAACCATAAACTTCTCTAATTAAAAAAAAAAAAAAGGTGGAAACCCTAACACTGCCTCATCAAGGTTAACATCAACGGTGAAATCAACAGCAATGCTGAAAAGGCATGTTGTGAGCATGTACACATGACATGAAGTGACGAAATGGCTATTTCTCACTTGTGGTCTTCCTCCCCAAAAGCCAGAACCCCAGTCTAATTATGAGAAAAAAACATCGAATTCCAACTGAAAGGACATGACACAAAATATCTGACCAGTACTCCTCAAAACCATTAAGATTATCAAAAACAAGAAAAGGCTGAGAAGCTACCACAGCCAAGAGGAGCTTAAGGAGATATAATATCTAAATGTAATGTGATATCCTGGACGGAAACCTAGAACAGGAGAAAAAAAAAAAAATCAGGAAAAAACTAAGGCTATCTGAATAAAGTATAGATATTAGTTAATAATAATGCATCAATATTGGTTCATTAATTGTGACAAATATAACATACCAACGTAAAATGTAATAGGGGAAACTGGGCGTGGGGTATATGGGAACTCTTTAATTTTTTGGTAAATCTGAAACTATTGTAAAATCAAGTTTATCTAAGGAAAAAAAAAAAAAAAGCCATAAAAGCAGACACAGCAGGAGCAACAGCCAAGCCATGGAAATACCAATATTATTCCTCTGGTGGGTAAAATGCACTGCAGTTTGTTGGAAGCATATTCACATAATTCTTTATGAGTAAGACATGCCCACAATCTTACAGTTTGTGAACAAGATGATTTCGAAGATCCTGAGTAATATCTTCATGCCATGGTTTCCGAATTCCAGTATTCGATGGTTGAGCTGCTGTTGGCATAGGACCCAGGGAGGCCACACTGGCATTTTCACTCATCATTGGGCTTTAAAAAAGGAATCATAAAATAGTTTTAAAAGTAGTTATAAAAGGGGTAAGAGAAAGATCTTATTGAAATAGAGCTGACAGTGGTTACTGCACTGGATCCAATATGCTGTGAGGAACCTACTTATAAAAAAGAAGTCTGGGTAAAAAAAGTGGAAAGTGACTAGTTATATGGCTAGTATATAGTGTATAGGGGTATGTGACTAGTGTGTATGTTCATTCTTATGTGAGGGAAAGAGATAAACCACAACATCTCTGGGTGGCGAGAAGGATGGAAGTCGTGTGTGTTATAATTTCACCTTAAGCTGTCACTTTAACAGAGCTTATCTCAGGAAACCCCTTGGGTAATGAATGAATTCTTAACACTGGGATAGCACAGACTCATTTTTAAAGTAGCTGCAACGTTGCAACTTCCTACAGTATTTGGTAAAGTATAGTTACTGCAGATAACTGACACATTTCAAATAAGGCTATTGGTAATGGGTGAATTCTTAACACTGGGGTAGAGCAAACTCATTTTTTAAGTAGCTCCAACCTTACAACTTCCTACAGTATTTGGGAAAGTATAATTATTACAGATAACTGACAAATTTCAAATAAGGCTATGGATAGATGAAAATGTGGAACCAAATACCTGTTTGTCTGAATATCATCAAGGATATTCTTCAAATCAAGGAAACTAAATAAAAAACTCAAATTAGGAACTTAAGTATTTGAAACGTGACACAGATAAACTTACTTTTGAGAATTTATGGCTGAATGCAACATCGAGTCAGAAAGAAGATTCGGTGTTTGAACCCCTACACCTCCATTTACTCCCATAGGACTAGCACCTAAGTTAAAACAAAAAAACAAAAAAACAAACAAAAAAGGAGAATATTTTAAATAACAATAATAATAATAAAAAAGAAAAGAGCAAGCTATAAAAGTACTAGAAGAAAAATCACAAGAAGTTTTTTCCTTTCAAAGACCCAAAACTCAGAAGCCACAAAGGACAATATTATACATTTCAGTAAGTAATCAATACAAAAACACTGTAAACAAAGTCAAGAGACAATTGACAAATCAAAAAAATATTAGCAACACATATATAAATGCTAATACATGATGTGTGTTTACAAATTGGTAAGAAAAAGATGAACAATTCAATAGCAATGGAACAGGGCTTTACAGAAAAATACAACTTAAAATATATATGCTCAAATGTACTTGCAGTTAAGGTAAAATTTAAAACAACATATTTTTCATATATTTTAATTGTCAGAAACTTCAAATTTTGAGAATACCAAGTGTACTGGGAAAGGGTATGGAGTAAGAAGCATTTTCAACCAAAATTCATAGCTTTGTAACTGATAGAATGTCATAAGAGGATTACTTGACGATTGTTAATGAATAAAAAAAATTGTGGCCATATTCTTTGACGAAGGATTTCTACTTCTGATAATCTTACAGTTATAGAGGTATGGAAAGACATTTGTGTGGTAATGTTAAAAGAAGCAAAAAATAGAACCAAAATTGTTTAAGGGTTTGAACTCTACACATACATGAATTTTCATCTGCATAAAAAAATTTATGTAAGGATATAAGGAACCTAAGAACAGTGCCTTTTAGAGATGAGAGGTAGAGTTTGAGTTGAGTGAAAAACATGTTTTTTTATTGACTACTTCTCAATGGCTTGACTAGTTCTATGTGCACATAAAACTTCCAAAGAGGAAGCGGCTGTGTCTCAATCAGTAGGGCTCCCGTTTACCATATGGGAGGCCCCGGGTTCGGTTCCCGGGGCCTCCTGGTGAAGGCAAGCCCGCCCGCACGGCGTGGTTAGCTGACCCAGCGAGCACAAGCAGCAAGGGGGGGATAAATGAATAAATAAATAAAATCTTCAAAAAAAAAAAAAAAAACTTCCAAAGACTTTAATGAATGTTGTTTCTCTAAATTAAGAAAGATTGTTGCCTTCTTTCAGCCAAGCTTCCTTAAATGCTTAGGCAGAACTTTCTTTCTATAACAACAGGCCAGCTCTCTGAAAGGGAGTTGCTAGTAGTCTTTTTGAAATAGACTGTGTTGGGAGGCGGCTGTGGCTCAATCAGTGGGGCTCCCGTTTGCCATGTGGGGGGCCCCGGGCCCGCCCGCACGGCGTGGTTGGCTGGCCCGGTGAGCACGGGCAGCAGGGGGGGGATGGATGAATGAATAAATAAAATCTTTACAAAAAAAAAAAAAAAAAAGAAATAGACTGTGTCATCCACAACTCTGTATTTGTCACCGTAAACACTCCATGTGTAGATATTCCTTTTTAGAAAAGTTATTTGTTTGAAGGCAAAAATAATAGTGCAATGAGGTAAAAGAAAAAGTGATTACACTATATTATGAAGTTGCTTATCTTACTAACTTCTGGTGGCACATGAAAACAGCACAACATTCCAAAGCCTCCAAGTCCATTTAATATTTGGCATATGGTTGCAAGCAATGTTTCAATCTTAACTTGTGAAGGAATAACTTTACACAAGCTAGTTTTTAAGACCACAAGAGTGAGCATTCACTTGAGAATTCAAGAATGAACACAAAAAGAATCAACAGCACCTAAAAAACAGCAAGAGAATAGATTTTTGTTTTCCAAGACTTAGGCGGGATCCTATACCAATAAAACCTTGACAGAATATTTGAATTCAAAAGGAACTGGAAGATTAAGCATGTAGTCGAATATAACAGCTTAAGTTAAAAAGTTCTAATTTCAAAATAAAGTATATAAAAATGAATTCCAAGTTCCAGAAGGGATTCTTTCTTTCCCTCTCTGCTATGGAATCTCTAAAACCTGACATGTAATAGAGATCCTGTAGTTTTGTCTATTTAATAATTTGCCTCCCTAGCCAAACTAGATGATGTTTCCAACTAATGACCATGCGCCCTTAAGATTTGCTGTTTTGGCACACAGCATAGCTCAGTGAATACGGTTTATCATTTGTTCAACTGTCCTTGTCCACCACAGATACCTAAAATTTATAACTGAGAACATTCCACCGTTATAGACAGTTCTGCGACAGCAGGAAACACACCTGCAATTCCAACTAGGAACTGTTGTATTCCATGGAAGCATTACTATAAATGCTTAGTCTCTACATCCTACCCAGTACTACAAACCTCAAGTAAAGATAGGATGGCATAACCATAAATATTTTTTCTAAAGGGCTGACAGTCTAGGAACATATACTAAAAAGCACTGCTACCAAGTAACTGAGCTATAAAACCTTTAGAAGAGAGTACAAAATAAAGCAGAGAAGCAAGTTCCTGATAACAGTTCCAGAATTTTCCTAAGAAAGCTGAAAGATAGTATACAAATTTGGATCAAAGATGATAATCAACATTAAATTATGATGGATTGCATAGATGTGCAAGCTGGCAGCTGTTGAATTTTGAAATCCAATAGATTCAAAGGGAAAAAGTACAAGTAAATCTCAAAATACGCACTCCTAACCTTGTCCTGCAACCATGACATCAAAATGTGTATCTATACTTCAGAAAGAGATTGGCTTGAAGTCTCTTTTTTTTTTTTTTTTTTAAAGATTTTATTTATTTATTCATTTATCCCCCCCTTGCTGCTTGTGCTCGCTGGGTCAGCTAACCACGCCGTGCGGGCGGGCTTGCCTTCACCAGGAGGCCCCGGGGACCGAACCCGGGGCCTCCCATATGGTAAACGGGAGCCCTACTGATTGAGCCACAGCCGCTTCCCTGAAAGATAGTAACTTAACCAATAATTTGACAAACAATAACAAGAGAACAGGGACACTACAAGAAAGGCTAGAGTCCCAAGATACAGTTATACTGAAATTATTATAACTTGATCCCATTCAATCCACCATCTATGACATATTCATCCCATATTAATTATAAGAAAACAGTCAAATAAATACAAATTGTAGCACAATCTATAAGACAACTAAACTGGACATGTGAAAAGTCAATGTGTGAGCAACTCTGATGACAATGAGAGCCACTGTGAATGGATTGTACAAAGCATGGGGCTGTATAACACAGGGAATCCAGTGGTGGAAGATGGACTGTGGTTAACAGGACAAATAAAAGAACCTTTCCTCATGAACTTTAACAAATGCATAATACTAAAACAGGGTGTTAGTAATTCGGTGCATTGGGGGAAAAATACACCAAATGTAAGGTATGGGCTATAGTTAGTAGTAATATTTTGACGATGCTCTTTTATAGTTTGTAACAAATGTTTCACAACAAGGCAAGGTGTTGGTGGTGGGGTGATGTATGGGAGCCCCGTATGATGATATGCATGCTTGTTCTATAAGTTCACAACTTTTACTATACACTTATTGTTTATGAATGTTCATGTGTGAATGCTATACATCAATAAAATTTTATTTAAAAAAATAAAGTCAATGTGTGAAGAATAGAAAAAAAGGGGGCATGACTTCTAGATTTAAAAGAGACAAAAGGTATCTAACAAAATAAGTAACTTTAAATGACTTTGGGTTGCAAATGGAGAAATTTGAATATAGGCTGTATAGAAATAGAAATAGGTAAAGGGCTAATGGTGTTTATTGGACTGTTCCAATTTTTATGCAGGTTTGAAAACTTCACATTACAATGTAGGGAAAAAAACCTGTATTCAACTTTTAGAAATGGGGGAAAGAAGTCACCAGAATACTACCCTTTACACTTAGATCTGCAATGACTGGTGGGACAGAGACTTTAAGTCTTTGTTGGGGGAGATACACAATCCTTTTTTATAGTTCTAATTTCCTGACAGTTTTTTCCTTGATTTGTAATTACATACTGAATCAATCCATGCTCTTGGTAGGACTTCCAAGAATACTGTAAGGTTAAATCATATAGGTGGCAAGTATCTATGACTGAATGGATAAACAAAATGCAGTATACACATATAATAGGTGACTATTCAGTCATTAAAAGGAATGAAGTTTTGATACATACTACAATATGGATGAACCTTGAAAATATTATGGCAATTAACCCAGAAAAAAATTATTATATTCCTAGTAAACTCCATTATAAAACACTCTCTCTCTCTATAAGGGACAAATACTGTATGATTGTGCTATTCTGAACTAAATATATTGTGTAAACTCAAATGAAGTAAATATATTATGTAAACTCATGGAGTTAATGATAAGAATACAGGTCATCAGAAAATAGAATGAGGGTAGAGAATGGAAAGCTGAGGGTTAATCTGTACAGAACTGGTAAAAAGGTTGTAAATCTTTGGAAATGAATAGAAATGGTGAAAGCATATCATAGTGTTTATAACTAGCAGAACTATTATATGGGTATGACAGTGGTTGAAAGATTAAGTCTAAGGTCATGTGTATTACTAGAAGGAAAGCTAAAAAAAATTTAACATGGGATTGTATAACAGTAAAATCTCATGTGAAATACAAATGAGTGATAGTGCATATATGACTTTTTACAAAATATAAATACAAATATACTAGAGAGAAGGAAACAGATAGCAGCTATGTATGGCAGGGGAAACAGAGATTGAGAGATGATGAAGTTTTTCTGTTTTATTATTATTGGAATAATGAAAACACTCTAAAAATGACTGAAATGATGAATGCACAACTATGTGATTATAATAAATACCACTGATAATGGGGTCATTCAATAATTACTTAACAAGTTAGCATTGCTTGTTATGAAATAGCAAAAAACTCAAATAAGTTGCTTTATAGAAAAAAGGCATAGAAATTTATTTAAGTTCCTGACTAGGTGAAAACAAGGAAGAATCCTTTTTTGAAAACATGTTAAGGAATTAAATCAAATGACGAACAACAATGACAAAAAGGTAGGAATGAAGAACATTTAACTATATTAAAGTAGAAACAGTCTGGCAATGAGTGCTAACACTATTACCTAAAATAATCATAGCAATGACTGCAAAATCTGACTTAAAAACCTGAATGCAAGAACAAAAAGCTCCATGTCACTACCTGGCATTTTACATGCAAATTATTAAAATGAAAAACCAGAATTGGTGGGACTCAATGATTCCCTTTCATTCTCTAAACTTTCAATTTGAGAGAACAGAACTATCAGTTTATGAAAACAGTATCAGTCAATTTTTAGATCATGTGACTCAAAATGTGCTTTTAACAAATCAGTGAAGAAGGACAAAGAAAAGGAAAAAAATGCCTGGACAGTCAATTTGACAAAGTAAAAATAGGAGCAACAGAACCAACCAGTAGAGCAGAGTAGAAAGTATATTTGCTGTACTAAAAATATATATATATATAAAAACACAAATGAAATTATTTTTGTAAAAATTAAATTATGCAAAAACAAACTCAAGAAGCAACAGTAATTCAATTACAGAATAAACTTATCTATCCTGACAAGTATTTGGTAAATGGCATTAAAATCTTACAAAGATATGTGTGCCCTGATGTTCACAGCAGCATTATTCACATTGTGAAAAGTTGGAAGCAACCCAAATGTCCATCAACAAATGAATGGATAAACAATATATGGTATATACATACAATGAAATAAAATTCACCTGTAAAAGCAATGAAGTTCTGAGACATGCTGCAATATGGGAGAACCTCAAAAACATTATTCTTAGTGAAATAAGGCATGTAAGAGTAAAAATTGTTTAGTATAACTTACAAGAAATGACCAAAAATAGAAATTCACAGAGCTATCAGGGGATGGTTGAAGGAGAAGTGAAAGGACAGTGTATCTAGTATAATCGATATATCTCAAACAGAAGCCATAACCTGAAGGAAACTATAATATTAACTATGCTTATTTCTGGAGAGTAGAATGATTATTCTGTAATGGACATGTAAAATTATATGTACATTTTAAAGGTTAAAAACAACAAAAGGGAGGCGGCTGTGGCTCAATCAGTGGGGCTCCCGTTTGCCATGTGGGGGGCCCCGGGTTCGGTTCCCGGGGCCTCCTGGTGGGGGCGGGCCCGCCCGCACGGCGTGGTTGGCTGACCCAGTGAGCACGGGCAGCAAGGGGGGGATGAGTGAATAAATAAATAAAATCTCAAAAAAAACAAACAAACAAACAAAAAAAACAACAAAAAACAGCAAGAGTCCATTTTTTAGAAGAGAAGTATGACCAATTTTGTTTCCTCGTTTAAAATCAAACAGTAACAGGTAAAATCTAAAACCTACTGTGA
Source organism: Tolypeutes matacus (assembly GCA_026826555.1). NCBI lineage: Eukaryota > Metazoa > Chordata > Mammalia > Cingulata > Chlamyphoridae > Tolypeutes > Tolypeutes matacus. Next base: position 4,266,250 of record JAKSZT010054301.1, on the reverse strand, counting down.
ATATTAATAGCAGGATAAAAATGGATTTTATACAAAAAACCACAGTTAATTATTCAGAATCAGACTGCTTTCTAAAGAAAAACTTCAAGTTCAAAAATAATTTCATTGGGAAGCGGCTGTGGCTCAATCAGTGGGGCTCCCGTTTACCATATGGGAGGCCCCGGGTTCGGTTCCCGGGGCCTCCTGGTGAGGGCAGGCCCGCCCGCACGGCGTGGTTGGCTGACCCAGTGAGCGCAGGCAGCAAGGGGGGGATAAATGAATAAATAAATAAAATCTTAAAAAAAAAAAAAAAAAGCCATGGACTTGCTAGATACCTAAACAAAATAGCTTAGATGTTCAAACTGCCTGGCAGCAAAGGGATAATCATAGTACAAGCTTTTATTTTACCATATTCAATTAGAGAAACAAATATACCCAAAACAAAAGATATCAAGACATCGCTCATCCTTCTTTAAGTCACATCACAGGAAGAGGTTAGGCAAACAAGTACATTTTGAAAAAGCTACTCTAAAAGGCATACTATTCCTGCTGCCAGATAAATGGAAATTTATATTAATAACCACATTCATTTCTATTCATTTCAAACCAAAACAATGCCAAGGCACATTTCTGTTGTGTGGTTTAAAGAACAGCAATACAGTTAGAAACTGAACTGTCCATCTGTAAAAGATTATACACAATGAAATACTATATAGCCATAAAAAAGATACATTGGGTATTCAAAGGGAAAGGTATCTACACTGTGTTGAAGAGTTAATTTGTTATAAAATATATGTGATCTCATTTCTGCAAATATAAACTCAAATATATGCATAAAAAGATCAAGAAGTATATAAAACCAGTAGCAGTTACCTCTGGTAGATTATAAAAGACCTTTTACAATAATGAAATAAAAATAAAAACAAAAACGACTTAAAATTAATCACAAAGGGAGATGTGGCTCAAGCTGTTGAGGGCCTGCTTCCCACATGGGAGAGGTCCTGGGTTCGGTTCCTGGTGCCTCCTAAAATAAAAAAAAAAAACAAGCAAAGAAACAAACAAAAAAAAAACACAACAACTTAGGGGAGCTGATATGGCTCAGTGATTGAGTGCCAGCTTCCCACATACGAGGTCCCAGGTTCAATCCCCTACCTTCGTACCTCAAACAAAAACAAAAACAAAAAACTAATCAAACAAACAAAAAAACATATAGCAAAGAAGAGAGAGAACCCGTGCCCATTTACATGCAACATCACATCTGATACTAGGAGGACACAAACTTACTCATGTTGCTTATGGGGCGCATGCCTTGGGGAGACTGCCCAGACTGCTGATTTTGCTGGCTCTTTGCTTGCACCTGGGGTTGTGTGGGCATCTGATTTACTTGATAGGGTAGTCCAAGAGCTGCATAGGCTCTTTCTATAGAGCTGGGATCAATCTGACTAACAGCACTTAGGCTGGGGGTAGACTGCTGACCCACCCCTAGAGAGCCAGCATTTCCAAGTCCAACGGTTGCTCCAGTCAAAATTGCTAGAAAAGACAAAAGAAATGGTATTACGATATTAATGATGGTGACAAAAAAGACCAGCACGTTTGAGTGAACTTCAAAAAGCATAAAATTATTGTTCACAAGATTATGGAATAGTTCAGTACATGTATCTTGTTCTCCCATTATTTCCTTGAATATTTTCTAGTTGCTGAACTGACAGGTCAAAAGGGATCATTAGCACAAAAGGATTTTGATCCAAAATAAAGCACTCCCACAGCCAGTGCAATGTTTCCACCAACAGTGTATGAATACCTAAAAAGCTGTACAAATGTCAGTAGCAGGTGATGTCATATCTGCTAATGTTACATAAGAGAAATTTCTCAGTTCACAGTAAACTTTGCTGATTTTTTTCCCCTTACGAGTTGTCTATTTCCTACTTAGAATTTTCTGCTGGGTTGATGTCTTCATTAATTTCAGGAATTTAATTCCTTTTAACATGATGCTCATGTACTTCAAAATTCATCTTTCAAACCTGCTTAATGTTTTGTGTCTAGAGAAAGGGTCTGGTAGCTATACTTTTAAAATATATGATCTTTTTTACTTATGATTTCTCTTTGGTGTATCTCTAAGAAAAGCTCTTCTCCATCCCAGTTATAAAAATCATCTCAGATTTTCCTTCCTACATTCTTTCTTTCCAATAATTTCTAACTACCTGAATATTTAGACCGTATATAATAGTAACTTGTCCAATACCAAAGCAATGATTTTTCAAAGTTTTCATTTATTTTAAATGGAACATAAATTCTATCATTAAAGGAATTTTGTAGGAACCAGCTTGTCTGCTTGGTTCCTACATACACATGGGGATGCTTCTGGATTTTCTATTCTCTTTTTCCTTATCTGTCAACTCTAATACAGGTGTCATCTTATAGTTTTTACCACTTTTTATGTTAGCACACTCCTTATTGCAAGTTTTCCTGACTATTCTCACAAATTTGTTTTTTCCAGATGAACTTTAGTATTATTTTATTAATTTCCCTAACTAATCTCTAATCTCAGACAAAGCAACAGTATAAAATTGATTTTTTTTAAACTTTATCAAGACTACTCATCTAGATAACTGACATTTATTTCACCATTGAATCAATCTGCTCTTGCAGTCATTCAATAATATATGTAGTTTCCTATGAAAGTCATTTAACAATGAATAGTTTCCAATTTAATATATTTTTGGGTTGCTATTTTCACTGTTTTTTTAATACTTAAAACAAGCAATCATATTATCTGAATGTAACCATGCCTCTCTTTTTCTCTTATCAATTACAGCTGGGTATGGACACAACATTAATTATCTTCTTTACCAATACTTCAAAATAGTATAACCAAACACATCTTCCATATCCATAATTTTACTTTTTAATTAGAATGGTGGTACTTGCTGCAGATTTAAGAGCGTTTTCAATTGACTAGGTTGAAAAAAAGGACCTGAACAATCTTGTTTTTATAAAGAATGAATACTAAGATTTTCTGGATCTTATTTTACTAACAAGCAGTTCAATTCTATATATTAATATGAAGCAGAAAAAGTAAATGGTAAAAACAATTTCTTCAACATAGTATTGACAGCAGTAGTTAGTCACTGGAACCTCACATAATCAAAGTACTCTGAATCTTAACAGATTGTACTGATGAGATTCCAAGGAGAATTTTAGTGCAAAGCTTCAAAAGATTTAATCACTTACACTGTTGATTTCTCTTATCTCCAGCATTTTTGAGGGGGAGACATACAGGACAATCATGCCTTGTACAATTCTTCCAGTGTGAAATGATTTGTCGAGAAGAGGCACAGTGTGCCACTAAAGAGAAGAAAAATGATTTTAAGTGCAGGTTATATTTTTACATTAATAATAGCAAACAAACGTATTAACTAATTTCATTTTCCTTAACAACCCTACAGAGTAACTCCAATTACTACTTATATTTTACAGTTGAGAAAACAAAGAAAATAGTTAAATCACAAAGGTATTAAGCACCAAAATTGAGATCCAAACTCAAATAGTCTGGCTCCAAAACCCACATTTTTAACCAAGATGCTATACAGACTACTTTATTCTAAGTAAAGATATTCGAAACCAGTATGTCTACACATACTTATAAGATTTTTAATGACTCCATAAATACATATTTAAATGTGTATGAAATTTGGTAATATTGTTTGATATTTGCTTACATGACAGCAAATCCTCAATATTTATGCTATGCTGGGGCAAATCAAAGTCAGTGAGGATTATCACAAAAGGGAAGACCTTAAAACTCCTTCTCCTGCCATATCCCTAGATACTTGCTCACAGAATGATACTGAATTTTATCATGTCCTAATAAAGAGTAAAGACACTATCAATAAGACACTCAAAATAGACTTGATCACATTTTCTCTTTTCTTCCTGACTACATTCATATGTGTAAATATTAATTACTGAGTGAACTAACCTTATAACCCACTCACCTTGGCAGGACTTGCCTGACTGGCAGTGTGTCATGTGGTTTAAGACGTTTTTCATTGTGCGACAGTGGGGAAGATTGCACTGTCTTACTTCCCCATTAGCTTGCTCTCGGCGCTGGCACTTGTGAGCATGCAAAAGGAGTACAAGCTGCTGCTGGATGAGCTTGCGCTTCTCTGGATCAGCTGTATGTGCTCCAGAACCCATCCCTTGGGCTACCGGAGTCACCAGGCCCGGCTGCTGGACCTGTGGGGCCTGCTGTTGGCCCTTAGGGATGTAACAATAAAGATACATTTAATGTTAGGTGTCACAATATGCTGTCTCTTTGATAAATAGGGACCTAGACATTTTCAATTGAAACCTTTAAGCATGGTCCATTATATGCCAGACTCCCATTTTTCAATGTGGGGGGTTTAAAGATCAAGTATGGCTCCCACCATCAAGAAACTCAATGTAGTGAGAAAACAACAAATTATTGCATTACCAAGTTATATAATCCAAGTAGGCATAAGGTATAGAGAGTGAAAAAAGATCTAGACAAAGTAAACTCCAGTGGGAGAGGGAAGAACAGAGGGGGATTCATAGTGAAGAGCGTGTCCAAGCTAAATGTTAAATAACGATGAGGAGACCTAGCAGGAGTTTGTATAGTGGGTAAATAAAAATCACTGTAAGATAATTTTTTCCAAAGTTAAATACAGACAACCTGACATATTTACAACTAAAAAATAGTTTGACTTTAGGGAAAAAGAAGCAGTGTTTGAAACTTATGAAATTCTTCCATAATAAAAACCACTGTTTAAAACAGTAGGTAACTTTTTGGGAGGGAAGTTACCTATGTGCAGTATTATCAGACTCACATCAGTAGGTAAGATCATTGAGAGTTGGGATCCTCTGCCCAAGTCCTTCCCCCAAGCAAATGCTATAGAAGTGCTCATAAGCAGAAGCTGTGGGTGAAAGGCCGTTAAAACTTCATTGTAGTAGCCCCACACTTGCTCCTATTTGCGTCAGCATCCTTATTAATCAATACCACAAGAAACAAACTACCATGTGAAGTGGAATAAAGGCACAAACCTGCTTACTCACTGGGGTCATCCATTATATATCTACTCAGGCTCTATGTATAAATCTTAGAGTATATAGTAGAAGGTGTGAAAGTTTAACATAATTCTTTTTAATAAAAGAATGTCAGTTTGGAAGAGAAGTTTGTAACAGATTACTACCCACCATGTTGGGCATCCCTCCACCGGGAACTGCCTTTTTGTCCATTGCAAATGGAGATAAGCTATTTGGTAGTACAGTCTTTGTCTGAATCTGGAGACCAATTCCACTGGCTCCAATCTGCTGTCCAGAATTCTGAGTGTATGGTGAACCATATGGATTAGGGTTGCTCATCAGTCCCATCTAAGAGTAAGAAACAGAAAATAATTTTATTTCTTAATGAGATATTATGATTCCCTTTCCCTTTTTACTTCCTAATTTACAAAGACAATTTTAAAGGAAAGTCTCTGCTTATAAAAAAACAGACTGTAATCACATTTTCAAGATCAAGGTTTCAGGTACACTAAATTTACAAAGCTATTTTCTGTAAATATATGAGATAAAGGTGTTTTAGAAAAACTTGCAGGCATCTTCATTTATCTATATATGCTAAATAAGGTTGATCACTCATCTTCATTAAAGGCCACAATGACAACACTATGTTTATGAGTGTTCATTTAATATACAAATTAAGTAAGACTTCATAAGTTCAATTCAACTTAATAAGACATCTAGTCCCTAGTTTGACATGCCAACGCATTCTAATGCTTATTCTGGCATTTTGTTTATATAAAAACAATGAAACTAGTAATTTGGGGGCTATATCCTTTTTATGTAGGGACAGGATGACATGATATTTGTAAAACCTTTTGAATCTAAATCCCATAAGATAGATGCAGCATGCAACCTCCAGAGTCCACACCATTTCTTGTTGTCTTAAACCTAGCTGATTTATTCATTAAGTACCTCCTTGGGTTTTAAAGTCATATGAATTTGCAAACCCTATGTACTTTAAAAAGAAGTTTCTCTTCTGCTGTATTATGTAACTCCATCTACAGCCATCATACCAAATAATGCTTAGTTGAAAGAACAGAGTATTAGTTATTCAAAAGCCAAATGTTTTACTGATAATGAAACTTACTGTTAGCCCCTGGCCCCAATTCTCTTCTCCCACAGAGGATCCAAACTATAAGTCAATCATCACTTACTACAAACATACAGCAAGGGCTTAGAATGGACACTAAGGAAGTTACAGCTACTACCTACTTAAAAGGAGTTATTATAGATTTCTATCTCCTCCTGTCAGAGGGTCCTTCTATTTTACTCTAAAATACACCCCCACCCTCACCCTAAAATCCCTCTCATGTATCCATGCCCACTGTCACTGCCTTAATTTAAGGCCTTCATCATTGCTTGGGCAGACTGCACCCAACACATTTTCTTGCCTTCATTCTTTACCTCTTTCTGTCCATATGAGGAAAAAAGAAAAACAAAAAACAAAACACACTGTCTACCAGAGCCTTCATGATCTTCATGGGGCCTGATTACCTCTCCATGGTATCCTACTACTTCCCCATACACATTACTTGCAAATCTGAGAGCATCATTCTTTTTTAACTTATAGCATCTGCCTGAAGCCATTCCTTTTCCCTAAAACTAAGAATGCTACTTCTCTTTTACTATTTGACTCCTTTTTGCTAATACGTAAAGGAAATAATGTACTAAGTTCACAGAGGCAACTTAATTTTCATTTTTTTATTGCTTATTTAGCTGGTACAACCTATAATTAAGAAGCAGCTGCAGATTCTACTTATCCTTTAAGATACATTTTAAATGTTATCACCTCTGTGAAGATCTTTCTATTCTGCTACAGAGTTCTTTTTCTATCCTGCCTTTATTTTTAATACAACATAGGTAACAAAATAATCTGTTTAAATGCCTGCTTCTTCAATCCCTAGACCATGCAAAAAAGCAAAAACCACAGTTCATTTACCTCTGTAGCTCCATCATCTAGACTTCCTAAATCTGCTCAATTACTATAGCTTGGTGACTCAGGAAAATAAAAACTATAAATGTCATAAAATAAATTATATGAAACTGTCAATAAAATTCAGTTTTTAAAAAATCATGTGCAATATCTATACTCTACAAATCCATATGAATATAACATCTTTATCATTACAAAGATTTGCCTCTAGTGGAAAGGCAAAAAAAAGAAAAGAGCAGTTAAAGAATATTTATATTTTCCAGATGAGACCAGAGACTCAGGAGTTAAGTAATTTGCCTAATTTGGTAAGATGGTAGGGACAATCAACTACAGGCATAAGGTTTAATCTGAATCTAGGCTGCTTTTGGAAGTTTCAAAAATGTGGTTACAGGAAAGCAGATGTAGCTCAAGCAGTTGGGTGCCCGCCTACCACATTGAAGGACCCGGGTTCAGTTCCCAGTGCCTCCTTAAGAAGACAAGCTAGACAGCAAGCTGATGCAACAAGATGACACAACAAAGAGACACAACGAGAAAACACAATGAGAGATACAAGGTCCCGGTGACTCTGACACACAATGAACAGAGAGAGAGCAGACAGGCAAACAACAGGGGGTGGGGGGTGGATAAATAAAAAATAATAATAATAAATCTTTAAACAAACAATGTGGCTAACAAGTACTGCTGCTATATATATATATATTTTTAAAAGACAAGCTGTAGGGAGGGCAGATGTGGCTCAAATGGTTGGGCGTCCGTCTCCCATATGGAGGGACCTGGGTTTGATCCCCGGGACCTCCCGGTAAAAGAAGAAAAAAAAAGACAAGTTGTAGGTTTACAAAAAAATCATGCATAAAATACAGAGTTCCCATATATCATCTTATTAACACCCTGCATTAGTGTGGTACATTTGTTACAACTAATAAAAGCACATTTTTATAATTGTACTATTAACTATAATCCATGGTTTATATTAGGGTTCATTGTTTGTATTCTATAATCCCATGTGTTTTTGCTTTTTAAAAAATTTCTATTCTAGTAACATACGTACAACCTAATACTTCTCCTTTTAGCCATATTCAAATATATAATTCAGTGTGGTCCAATTATGTTCACGTGCTTACCATCACCATATATATGCTTTTAAAAAAATTTATTTTTCTTCCTTTTTTTTTTTGAAAAAAATTTTTTTTTTTTTTAGATTTTATTTATTTATTCATTTATCCCCCCCTTGCTGCTTGTGCTCGCTGGGTCAGCCAACCATGCCGTGCGGGCGGGCCCGCCCCTACCAGGAGGCCCCGGGAACCAAACCCGGGGCCTCCCATATGGTAAACGGGAGCCCCACTGATTGAGCCACAGCCGCTTCCCTTTTTTTGAATTTTTAAAGATTTATTGAAGTATATCACTCATACATGAACATACATAAACAGTAAGTGTATAGCAATAGCTGTGAAATTACAAAACATAAATAACATCATATAGGGCTATCATCCCTCACCCTACCACCAATCATATATATGCTTTTAAAGTACTAATATTTATACTGACTCAGTTCCAATATATACAGCCTACACTTAGGGGAGTTATATTTTACTTAATTGTGTTTCCTATTATCATGAGATAGAAATGAATGATAGAATAAAAAAGCCATTCTATCACAGTACGGGCATGAAAGACCATAAAGGACCAACAGACAAAATTATTTGAGTAAATAAAATGCTGGAATTTGCAAGCTGCCTTATGTCTCTTGTTAATAAGCATAATGCCATTATTCAAATATATCCCAGTAGAATCTGTTATTTCACATTTGTTCACATTGATACTGCCTTGCCTAGACTGAGACTGAATTTCAACCAGTTCCTGACCTTGCTCCCTCAATCATGATGCATTATCTAGGAACTCCAAGTCTGCTGCAGACTGGTCTCAAACACACAGAGACTGCACTAACTGCTGGTCACTCTGACCAACAAAAGCTCTCAGGCTTTTGTTTTTCTATTTCTCTCAGAGTTCAAAAATAAAATACAAACACAATCTCCCCATCTCTAACCCCTTCCATCTCCCAGAACCCCTTTACCTCCACCAGATATAAAAGAAAGAGAATACACTGTACTTAATTTCTGCTAGAATGTGGTCATATGATCTTGTTCCCTTCACCATGGCTAATGTACTCCAGATGCCCAACATACCACCTACCTGAAACACAAAGATACAGAAAACCACCTAAACTGAAAAGGCAGAAGACCAGAAGGCCACACACAGCTCCAGGTAGCTAAAACAAAAATTAGATGCCAAGGATGTCACTACAGGCTCTCAGAGAAGCTGTTTTTCCTTACCTTTAAGAAAACGCCTGATTTTATGGGTTGCTTCTAAGCTTAGGAACATTTCATACAGGGACAAAAATCGACACAAGCCATACACACTTGTAGGCACCACAGTAATACAGATCAATAACACACATGTGACTCCAAGTTTCACCAAAGAATAAAAACAAATTACATTCAGACATATCCTGCTGCCTACTGGATTCAATAAATGTCCAACATTATGTACCCATTCCAGACACTATGTGTTAAGCATGGTGAATAAGGAAGGCAAGGGATTCCTCAGAATCAAAACCAAATCTTAAACATTATTTTTCAAATTGCAAGTGAAAGGAAGAATCTTAGCAAGGCTATAGCTGCCATAGATAGTGATTCCTCTGATGGATCTGAGCAATGTCAATTGAAAACTGCTTTGAAAGGAGTCACCATTCTAGATACCACGAAGAACATTCATGATTCATAGGAGAAGGTCAGACTATCAACATTTACAGGAGTTTGGAAAAAATTGATTCTAACCCTCATGGATGACTTTGAGTGGACGGGTGTAAGAATTCAATGGAGGAGGTAACTGCAGATGTGGTAGAAATAGCAAGAGAACTAGAACTAGAAGTGGAGCCTTAAGTTGTGACTGAATTGCTGCAATCTCATTATAAAACTTTAACAGATGAGGAGTTGCTTCTTATGGATGAGCAAAGAAAGTGGTTTCTTGAGATGGAATCTTCGCCTGGTGACAATGTCATTTGTTGAAATGGCAACAAAGGATTTAGCATATAACAAACTTCCGTGATAAAGCAGTGGCAGGGTTGGAGAGGACTTTTTTTTTTTTTTTAAGGTACCAGGGGCCAGAGATTGAACCCAGACCTGCTATGTAGGAAGAAGCTGGCACTCAAAAACACTGAGCCACGTCGGCTTTCCTGGTTGGTTTTTTGATTTGTTTTTGCTTGTTCTTTGTTTCTGTGTTTTTCAGGAGGCGCCGGGAACGAAACCCAGGACTCCCATGTAGGAAGCAGGCTTGAGCTACATTCATTCACTCCAATTTTGAAAAAAGTTCTACTATGGGTAAAATGCAATCAAACAGGATCTCATGCTACAGACAATCTTTTGTGAAAGGAAGACATCAATCGACATGGTAAACTTCACTGTTGTCTTATTTTAAGAAACTGCCACAGCCACCCCTACCTTTAACAATCACCACCCTGATCAGTCAGTCCAGCAGCTATCAACATTGAGGCAAGACCCTCCACCAGCAAAAAGTGTAATTACAACTTGCTGAAGGTTTAGATGATGATTAGCATTTTTTAGCAATAAAGGGTTTTTTAATTAAGGTATATTCATTGTCTTTACAGACATAATGTTATTGCACACTTAAAAAGACTACAGTACAGTGTAATCCTAACTTTTACATATACTGGGAAACCAAAAAATTCATGTGACTTGCTTTATTGCAATATTTGCTTTATTATGGTAGCCTGGAACCAAACCTGCAATATCTCCAAGCCATGCCTGTACTTACTATGTGCCATTAAGAGCTTTCGTATATTAACTCATTTAGTACTCTAACAATCCTATAAGTTACTATCTACTATTATTATTCACATTCCAGATGAGGAAACTGAGGTACAAGCAACTTACCCAACCTAACACAGCTACTATGTAAATGGCCATTCTGAACCTAGACAGCATGGTTCCACAGCCCACATCATTAACTACAACACTTTTATTGTAAGTCGACTTTATTCTCTCCCTTCATATGCAAATAAACTAGTAACTTAAAGTAACTGTAAAAAGGCAATGAGGGAAAAAGTTTTGTTTTTTAATTTTTATGTCACTGGCATTTTTGAGGGAGCAAACATATTACCTTGTGAAGTTATTTAAAAGTGAAATTATTTGAAGAAGCTCCATGGTATGCAGTTAAAAAGGAACTCAGGTGGTGTGGTTCAAAATCAGTGCACTATTCTGCCTTTTACTGTACCCCCATAACCAGTCAGAAGTAACTTCAAAACAGTTTTTTTCTCCATAAGCCACCATTAATCAATCTTTGCAGCTACAATAGTAATGCCACATCCTGCCTGCACATCCTGAACCAAAGACTCACCCATAACAATAGCAAGTGTACAACAGCCAATTCCTCTACCATTTGCCAACAAATGGAAGTTGTCATCAATCTCATTAAAAACTTCCATGTCTTAATTCTGATTCTTAATCACCAGAACTCTTAGAAGTTTAGGAAGAAATGTAATGTATATAATTAATTCTACAAGGAAAGTTCAGGACCTGGTACAATGGAAGGGCAACTGTTGGCCAACAATTTGAACACTGTTAACTTGAATTTTTAATTTTAATCTTCAGTAGGAAAATATAAAGGACGTTTTTCCTGCCACAAAGAGAAAATCATTTGTCATAACTTAAAAAAAAATATTTACTAAATTATTTATAGCATCAGGAACTGCTTTAAGTGCTTAACAGGTATGAACCTGTAAATACACAATATAGGTAGGACTCATTTAAAATAAGGAACTGTCTTTTTTTTTTTTTTTTTACCGGGAGGTACCAGGGACCGAACCCCGGTCTCTCCATATGGTAGACTGATGCCGAATCTCTTGAGCCACATCCGTTTCCCAGGAACTGTCATTTTGATAATAAATTTTTTAAATTTGAATTCCCCTTTCCATCAAAATATAAGCTATATAAAAAGAGATTTTTGTTTTGTTCACTGTTAATTACCCAGTCCCTGAAACACTGTTGGTGTAAGAAATCTGTGAATTAAATTATGAACAGAAGAGCACCCTACTCCACTTTTCACAATAAGCCTTTCCTACTTTTTGTTCTTCATAGCACATACCTGGCATACTGTAAATTTATGTGTTATGTGCACTCTAGAAAATAAGTTCCACGAGGGCAGGAGTTCATTCACTGGCTCTACCTCCAGTACCAAAGCTAGGGCCCAGTAAACATCTGATGAATCAGTGAATGCTTCTTGTCTGTCATCCCTCCTCCCCCCATTAGAATAATAAACATCTGGAAGGCAGGAACTTTACCTCTTCACAGCTCTGTCCCTAGAAGCTAGAAGAAAATCTACAGAGCAGGGATGCTAAATAGAATTCTTTCCTACAATGCCAATATTCTTTATTGTGTAGCACAAAAAAAAATAGTTAAGAGCTTTCATATAATCACCACGTGATCTTAGTTTCCCCACTCCCTCCTGGTTCCCCATCTTAAATTCATCCTTTGAACTCCATCTCTCACCACCAAGATTCTCAGGAACACAGACTTCCTAATATCTGCTCAAATCATTCCTGTTAGAGAAAGCTTGCTCCCTGACTCCTTCTAAAAATCCTATCCTTGGCTTATTTTCAATACCATCCCACCTGTGAAGCCATCTCTCTCATTCAACAAATATTTACTAAGTTAATTAAGTAACAACATGCCAAGCACTGGCAACTATAGTATGATCCCATTTTAGGAAAAAGGAATAAAATATATAAGACTAAGCACTGAAATCTGTGTGCTTCTGACATCTTTATTATTATATACAGAGCAAATCTTTAGCTTTATTTAGTAGAGAATACTAAATGTATCTTTTAAAGACTGCTTTTATAAAGAAAAGCCTTCCAAACAATGACCACAATCTGGTTAACTGGAACACATGAAATATTAGTTGAAGTTTCACAGTAAATGAATGCACCTTAATTTCCATCAACTAATAAAGAAAAATAACATTTACAAATCTCTTAGGATTTAAATCTCCTAAAACAGTGTCCTTCTAAGCAGTGGGAATGTATGAAGTCTATCCAAAAACAGTGTAATGCTTTTATAAGTAGGCTATAAGGGCTAAAAGTGGGTTTGTAAAAGAGATGAAACTATTCCAATACTTCTATCAGTGAGAACACTAATAGCTGGAAATGATTTGGAACAAACTGTGAAGGTACAGAGGATTTGGTCAATTGTAAAAATAATGTTTTACTTAAAATTCATATAAGGGCTTCTTAAAATTTATGACAATGCAGTAGATCCTTGATATATAATGTGTAGGATATACAACACAATGTGAGAAGATTAAACATGAATGATAAAGAATAAATGAATTACTGATTTCAATCCCTCCCTCTGTCACTGGAACATTCAAAAGCATAAAAATCAAACTGCACTTACCTTAAGAGGCTGGGGGCCTCTCAGTCCTGTTTGTCCTCCCATCTGAGGAGAGCCCTGCTGCAGTGGCTCAGTCAATAGGTTGCCAGCATTTCCTATTCCTGGGTTTGGGTACTGCATATTAGGTCGCCCACGGCCTGCTCCAATTGAACCGTTCATGACTTGATTAGGCATCATCCCTTGTCCATTGCCTGTGGTCAACATTCCAGGATTCATGCCAGCATTCATCCCTGTGTTCATTCCCATGGCAGGCTGATTTACTGGACTGTTCATCATACCTGTTGCAGACTGTGTGGGACCCTGATTTGGCCCACTAGTGCCCATCCCCATATTGGGAGAAGTCAAGCCTGCCTGTGCCATTGGGCTTTTGACCATACTATTTATCAAACCTAATCCAGGACTGTTCTGTTGGGCCTGGCTGGCCATGCCTTGGCCTTGGCCTGGGCCACCAACCCCCATATTGAGGTTAGGGGAACTACCAGACCGTAGCAATTCTGACAGCTGTTTATGTTTAGAGGCTGCATCTTGTACCATGCCAAGACTTGTCTGAAGCTGACTAATATCACCACCATTGGTTAGTCCCAATTCTGTAGAGTTGATTAACTCATCTGGTAAGTCGTGCTCCAAGTCAAAGAGAGAGCCAAAATCTAAAAGGAAAAAGGAAAGGTAAAGGTTAAAGTTTGACAGAACCAAAACTAGAAACTGCTCTATATTTTGTCCCTCAAAAGCATCTAAATATCATTTCCATACCTCACTCCATGGACTAATACTTATGATTTAATTATATAAAAATGCATACTGGGCGATATTCAGTTATAACAACAGGTAAAAACACGTAAGAACTGCAACCCAAAATAAAACCAAGGAAAAAAAGGATCAAATATAATATAATCTTTACATCAATTGCTGAAAATTTGTATTGACAGTCCTGAAAGTACATAAAATTAACTTATGTAGGGAGGCGGCTGTGGCTCAATCAGTGGGGCTCCCGTTTGCCATGTGGGGGGCCCCGGGTTCGGTTCCCGGGACCTCCTGGTGGGGGCGGGCCCACCTGCATGGCGTGGTTGGCTGGCCCGGCGAGCGCGGGCAGCAGGGGGGGGATGAATGAATAAATAAATAAATAAAAAGTCTTAAAAAAAAAAAAAAAAATTTAACTTATGTAATAGTCCAGAAACAGAAGAGAGGTCAAAATATGTGAAATTCAGAAAGGAAACAAAAGTTTTACAAAATTATACTATATAAAGACAGACAACTGATACAAATGACCCACCACTAAGTAATAGTCAACATGAGCTCCATGAGGAGAGGCTGTCCACTATTCTGTACCCAACTCATATTCTGTGCCACAAAATAGGGCTTCGATCTGAATGAATTTGGTTTCACATGACCTTAACGAAAACCTAGCCAGAATAGGGTACAAAATCATGATTCTGGTTCTTTTAACAACATACAATACACTCCTACCCCACAACACGTAACTCCCCCTGCCCCCATGCCAGAAAGGGCTGCCCTTATTGTTTAGATTTTTTTTTTTTTTTTTTTTTACCGGGAGGTCCCAGGGATCGAACCCGGGTCCCTCCATATGGGAGACGGATGCCCAACCAGTTGAGCCACATCCGACCCCCTCTTATTGTTGGTACATAAAATTACAGACTCACCCAGGGTTTCTCAACCTTGGTAGTACTATTGACATTTAGGGGCAGATAATTCTTTGATTACGTTAGAGTGCATGGGGGTGGTGGTGTGAGGGGTGGGGGAAGTTGTTCTGTGCATAAGATGCTTAGCAGATTCCTGGTCCCTACACTTGATGCCAAGGATCCCAATAGTGACAACCAAAAAAAATGTCTCCAGATATTGCCAAATGTCTCCTGGAAGGACAAAACTGCCCCTGGTTGAGAATCACTGTATTAATCTGTTATACAGACTGTAGTGTTTTAAGTTTTCTTCTCTTTAACTCTCCAAGTAGTTTTCATATTATAAAAGACTTCACTGGCTAAATATACTTGAATCTAGAACTGATTACCCTATAAAAAACAGTTCAGAACTGGAAGACCAAATATGCCTTGAATAATGACCTAATTGGCCCAATTAATCTTGGTTCCTAGTATAAGGAAGTACAATTCTTCCTCTACATGCCTTCCTGTGTTCTTGTAGCCTTTTTTTAAAAAAAAGATTTATTTATTTATTTCTCTCTCCCCCCTTGTTTTGTACATGCTGTCTAGCTCTCTGTGTGTTCTTCTATGTCAGCTTGTCTTCTCTTTAGGCAGCAGCCAGAACCAATCCTGGGACCTTCCAGAGTGGGAGAAAGGATGTTCAATCTCTTGTGCCACCTCAGCTCCCTCGTCTGCTGCATCTCGTCTTGTCTCTCCTCTGTGTCTCTTTTTGCTGCATCATCTTGTTGTGCCACCTTTCCATGCGGGCCAGCTTGCCTTTCATCAGGAGGCCCTGGGAATTGAACCCTGGACCTCCCATGTGGTAGGCGGGAGCCCAATCACTTGAGCTACATCCATTTCCCTCTTGTATTCTATTGTGGACCTGTAGTCACCTGAGTGTCTATCTTCCTCCTCTCCCCTCTCCCATCTCTTTCTCACTTCCAGTTCTAACCTAACCCATGCACCCAAACTGTAGCTATTTGGGAAGGAATTTCTTACCACTCTACACACCAACTCTAATGCCCAACACAGTAAGCATCTGGTTATGTTTGAATTGAGCTGAATTGCATCCCAAGATCTCAGAACATGATTTAAAATCCAACCTTTTAAAGAATTATTTTCTTTCGTTTTGAAAAAATCATAAAGGTCCCTCCATCATAAAAAAAATAAAACTATATTATGAATAACTTTGGAATATAAAGACCCTTTCAAACAAAAAATTTCCCTGTGACTACACTATTCAAAGACAATTGCTTAATATATTGATACGTTTCTTTCATTATTTATTTACAAAACTGGGATCATACTTTATGTGCAATTTTATATTACACTCTCCTCCTGGAGCATCCAAGGAAATATTCCATCTTCAGTGTATTCTTATTATTAAATATATAGGAAAAATAGAAATTTAAAAAACAAGTGTGTATTAGTGATAAAGAGAAAAAGAGGAAATAAACTGAGTAATAAAAACACTACATTTTAAAACTTAAAAACATGTCAGAAAATAAAACCAAAAATGAAAACACTAATAAGCATCCAAATTAATGTTAGAGGGAAGCGGCTGTGGCTCAATCAGTAGGGCTCCCGTTTACCATATGGGAGGCCCCGGGTTCGGTTCCCGGGGCCTCCTGGTGAGGGCAGGCCCGCCCGCATGGCGTGGTTGGCTGACCCAGCGAGCACAAGCAGCAAGGGGGGGATAAATGAATAAATAAAAATAAAATCTTAAAAAAAAAAAAAAAAATTAATGTTAGAAAAAGAATAGTACAGAGGAGGGAGTGGATGTGGCTCGAGCAGTTGAGTGCCTACTTCCCACATGGAAGGTCCCGGGTTGGGTCCCTGGTGCCTCCTAAAAACAAAAACAAAACAATAAGCAAACAAACGAAAAAACCTAACTCAGGGCAGCTGATGTGGCTCAGTGGTTGAGCACCAGCTTCCCATATACAAGGTCCCAGGTTCATTCCCTGGCCCCAGTACCTAAAAAAAAGCAAACACAAAACTATAGAACTATAAAACACAAAGAATTAACCTTAATGTAATCCATGGATTTGTATAAATTAATAAAATTATAATATTGATTCATCAATTATAACAAATATACCACACTAATGTAAAATGTTAATAATAGGGAAAACTGGGAGAGAAAGGGGGCTACATAGGAACTCTCTACTTTCTGCATGGTTTTTCTGTAAACTTACCACTGCTCTAAATTTCAAAAAGTGTATAATATGCACTTTTATTTTTTTACAAAATACATATGCACATATATGCTTGTACTTTTCAGAGACCATCTCTAGAATACACAGTAAACTTCAAACAACAGTTGCCTCTGGTAGGGAAATTGAAGGACTTGGGCACAGGAATGGAAATGAGATTTAATTTTCACTCTGTATAGTCTTTGGCTCCTTTTGAATTTTGTGCCACGTACCTGGATTATCTATTTAAAATTAAAAAGTACACAATGGGGGGGGGGAGAAATGGTGTAGGATAAAAGTCCCAAGTTACACCACCAAATCAACAGCATAAAAAGAAGAAAAAGAAGATGAAGAAAAAAAAAAAAAAAAAAAAAGGAGAGGGGGAGCTGTTATTTGATTCAACCAGATGTACTGTGTGGATCTTGCTTGGATCCTGATTCAAACCAACCAACTGTAAAAAACAGATTTTTAGAAAGAATAAGGTTGAATGGCAAATTTTATGATATTAAAAAATTATGAGTTTTGTTGAGTGTGATAACAGCATAGTAACTATATTAAAATGAATCCTTTTTACTGAAATTATTTCTGGTGAAATGATATACTTAGGATTTGCTTTAAAATATTCCAACAAAATACTGGGAACTTCATGCTGTGCAACAAATACATGGCAGTTCTTTATACTATCCTATTAAATTGAAAATTTCCATTTAAAGTTTAAAAGGAAACATAGAAAGCCTGAACAATCCTATTTACTGTTGAAAAACCACTTCTAGAAAATAGAAAAAATAATACTCTATAAAAATCACAGCCCAATCTCATTCATGAACACAGATGCCAAGAATCATTTAAGAAAATTAAACTAAATCCATCAATGCCTTACAAATGTATTATGATCAAGGATAAAGAAAAAGTAAAGATTCAACTCAATGGATACAAGAAAAGCATTTGGCAAAATTCAATATCCAATTAGAAAAAAACATACACACAATGGAGAAGCTGAAGGGAACCTCCTTAAGTTGATAGAAGGTATATTCCGAAACCTAAAAACTGACAGCAAATATGCATAATGGACCAACATTAAAAGTAGTCTCTTTAGTATCACAACAAGACAAAGCTACCCACGATAACCATGTCTATTCACCACTGCATTGGAGTATCTAGCCAACGCAACAATACAAGGAAAATTACAAGTAAAAAGAATAGAAAAGAAGAAATAAAACTTATTGTCTACAGATGATGCAACTGTGAACACAGATAATCCAAAACAAATTACTAAAGAGTTTAGCAAGGTGTCTAGATAGAAAAACACTTTAAAAAATTAAACTAT
This sequence comes from Tolypeutes matacus, assembly GCA_026826555.1. NCBI lineage: Eukaryota > Metazoa > Chordata > Mammalia > Cingulata > Chlamyphoridae > Tolypeutes > Tolypeutes matacus. Next base: position 4,247,618 of record JAKSZT010054301.1, on the reverse strand, counting down.
TTCTGTGTACCAGCAACAAATGGTTAGAAATAATCTTTTAAAATAAAATTTATGAAACACGGAAAAACTTAGGAAAAAAAAAATCTGGCAATGTGTTATTATAAAATATGTATAAATTATAAAATTTTAAAGACTACCTTAAAATACCGAACAATATCATACCTGGATATAAATCCTCAATATACATAAAGAACATCAATTCTCTCCAATATTAATTTATAGAATTCAAAATCCTAACAGAGGGAAGCGGATGTGGCTCAATCGATAGGGCTCCCGTTTACCGTATGGGAGGCCCCGGGTTTGATTCCCCGGGCCTCCTGGTGAAGGCAAGCCAGCCTGCGTGGCGCCGTGAGCTGATGCAGCAGGACGACCCAACAAAGGGAGACAAGCAGACACAGAAAAACACACAGCAAATGAACACAGAGAGCACAAGCAGCAAGGGGGGATAAATAAATAAATAAATAAATAAATAAAATCTTAAAAAAAAAAAAAAATCCTAACAGACTTTTTCAGAGAACCAAACAAGATGATTCTAAGTATACACAGAAGAATCTGAAAGTATCTACACTTCATAGGTTATTTGTGGATTAAATATGTAAAACACTTATAGAACAGTGTCTGGCACATATTACACACACTATAAACACATTATTATTATTCAGTGGAATCATTACCCTTTTAGGAGACAATGAGCGCTAACATTTATTAGGCACTGTGCCAGGCATTATTCTAGGCACCTCACATGTATCACTCTCACTAATCTTCTCAATCTCAGAAACTGATAGTAACCACACAAATAGTTCATTGAGATGTCTTACTCTAGAGTCCGGGGATTTTAATTTAACAGTACTAGAGCCAAATCTGCTGTACCTGGTTGTTGTCTCGTGTTTATTCAAAACATTTAACATCACATTATAAAGTCAGGCTCCATAAGGTTTACAGAGGTAGAGCTTGAAAATGAAGGTTACAGGGTCTTTCTTAGTGGCAATCCTGAACTTAATTTCAACAGACCTAAATGTTGTTACCATTCAAGAGATCTACTCAGGTTTCAACTCAAAGAGTGATCCCAATACTCCTGTTTCTCAAGATAGCTCACTTTTGTAACAAACCTCAATTACATACTTCTTATCGATTTTCTTCTGTTGTAGCTAAGTATTTGTATCTTACTTCTTTGCCAAAGTATAAGTATCTTGATGATAAGGGTCTCATTTAATAGATATTTATATTTCCAATAGCATCTAACATAGAGTCTTATATATTGTGTACACGGAAAAAAAAAAAAAAAAAAAAAAGCTCTCAGAATGAATTAGATAATAGTTAAATAAATGTTTCCAGTAATTCTATTACTGTACATACTCTATATTTGATCGGGTATTTATCAATTTACAAAAAGTTATTTATCTCTACTTAAAAACATTCTATTTTCAACCACTATATAGATTAAATTTGGAAGACTGTTAAAAAATATATACCTTGACCACTGCTCAAACAGAAATAAGTTCATCTTTATATAAATCATTGACTATAAACTGTCAAGTCAAGATTCCTACATTTTTTTATTACTCCTAAGCTATTTTGATTGTGCCTCAAAGTTCTGGATAGTTATGATCCCCAAATACTATCAGCTTTCACTCATATCTACTCAGCACTGCTCACTGAGTTTAAAAGATGTGGGTTGGGTCGGATGTGGCTCAACTGGTTGGGCGTCCGTCTCCCATATGGAGGGACCCGGGTTCGATCCCTGGGACCTCCCGGTAAAAAAAAAAAAAAGATGTGGGTTTAAACCCAATACTGTTAGTTGCATGACCCCAGTGGTACTGTCACTTTGCAACTGTAAATTTAATTTACCACTTCTAACAACAGGTAGTAAAACTTACTCTACCTCCCACATGGGGTTGTTTTTAGAACTAAAGAGGTTGTAACAACTCTCTAGTAAATTTATTAGCCCTCTTTTTAAAAGTTAGACACCAAATGGGGCCAAGCAAAAGATCCTTAGGGATCATCTAAGTCCAGTAGTTCTCAAGTTTACTTAAGGCACAGACAAATAAAATAGAAAGCAGAATAGTGTTGGTTGAAGAGGAATTAGGAGAATGAGGATACATCCATCCTCCTCAGGCATCTTGGCATTCTGATCCTCCCAGGGAGAGCCTGTGTTTGAAAATTACTAAATCCTCTTATTTTAAAGATGTGGTAACTGAAGCTAACACTGGCTGCCCTAAGATTCCATAACAACTTTGTTACTGGAAAAGAAACCTATTAAAGCTTCTTAGATCTCAACCTAATGTCCTATGTAGGGGACCAAATAGACTTCATTTTTAGCAGTAGTTTTAGATTAAACATTGTGAGAACTATGACTTTTCTGAAATTTTTTACCTTTTTTTTTTTTTTTTTTTTAGCAAAACTTGAATACTTTCAGACTAAGAAAAACTATCCAAACAGTAGATCTAGACAATCAATTTACAGTATTAGGGTTAAGAGCACTAAAGTTCAAAAATCTAGTATGTTTATTTCATTTTAGCAACTTTCAAATCTTTCCCCATTAGATTTTTCTGCAAGGGCTTCCCAGTGGGATAAAAAAAAACCTGTAACTAGCAAGTTCACAAGCAGTGATTTGAACAGCATATTGCAAAAGGCTGATAAAATATGAGATGCCTTTAGCCAAATTTTGTCATAAACAGCCAACAAAACCCGGTGGTCTAAAACCTAATAGAAAAGCAGGCCCCAAACTAAAGGCAATCTGTGTGAAGCTGCAAGGGACAAAATAATAAAAAAAAAAAATTAAATGTCATAATTTAAACAAATCCTTGTTGAGCAGTGGATTTTAGTACTGACCAGCCTAAATTTCACATCTTTACCACTAAAGGTCCTCAGGTTCTTCCTTGTCTTTCAAGGAAAAGGGGGAAAAAACAAAAACAAAGGTCCAAATCATCTTCCAAAACGCCCCTGTCTCAACTTGCCCTGCACAAGGATTAGCTCGGTTTAGCTGAATTAAATTTAGATGTTCAACAAATATCAACCTGGAGGGTCTTGTGACATGATAATTTGGGGTTTTTATTCTAAAGAGAAAATGGATCTACTGAAGGATTTTAAGCAGAACTGATGTGGCAAACTTGCATTTATTAGAGACCACGCAGAATAGACAAGATCAAGAATGAACTGGATAGGGGGGCAAGTATAGAGAGTGTCAGGGAGATTGGTTAGGAACTGGCTGCTGGAGAAACAATGAAAGCTAGAGCTTGCACCTGGAACAGTAGTAAAGAGCAAATCAAAAGAATTTATCTCTGACTGTATGTAGACAGGGGAGTTAAAAGAAAAAAAAAAAAAAAAGCAAGAATGACTCCTAAGTTCCTAAGTTTCTGGATCGAACCTAAGAGTATTATAGTGATACCGTTATCCAGACAGGCAACTGGAAGAAAACATGGGGATGTGAGTTAAATGTGGGCTGAAGTCACTGTTGGGATATCTATGTGGAGATGTCAGTTCTAGAGCAACAAAAGAAGATCTACACGAGCCCTGGATGGAGAAAGATTGGCCAAATGGTATTTATGGGGCAAAAAGATAGGAAAAGGCCAAGGCAGGAGACTCTGAGGATATACCAGTATTTAAGGGACAATGATGTTAAAACCCAACATTCCCTTTCTCATCAGGACTACCGTCCTGGAAACTAAGGTTCCAAGAAGGAAATGGGTCAGTGGTATCCCACTGCTCCAGAGACAATCCAGGGAATGTAGATAATACGAGATAATTAGTAACCTGGGTAAGAGCTTTTGTTAGGGCAAAAGCAGTGGACTGAGAAGAGGTTAACAAAGTAGAAAACAAGTATTTTTTCCTAGATAATAAGGTGATCTCCTAGATATTTAGTTTTTCCTTACTTTCCTCCATCCTCTTTGAATAGAAATTTATAAATCTGAAATTTGTTCCACTACCTTTAAACTATTCAATGGCAAACGTTATTGACTATTGAAATGAATGAACTCACACTATCTCTAGTAAGACATTTCCTGGTTAGTTTTTAAAACATCAATCCATCAATATCCTCAGCAGGCTACTTCTACCAAGCAGTTTAATGACAAGTTCCAATATACCTTTAATGATGCTCAAATACAAAATGACTGAGTAAAATGTTTCTACATCTGAGTATACAAACAGTTCAAACAAAGGGATACAAAATGTGACACACAGAACAGATTTAAATCTGATTTGAAAAGTTTAACCTAATATATGAAGTTTATCCAATGGCCTGTGTATTAGACATATGACAATTTACACAAAAGCAACAAGTTTGGATTAAACGTGTGGGAAACTAGTGTTGAGTCAAAACAACCTTTCATTATTACATACTGAGTCTGTAGGTCAACCTTTGGTGTCTTCTATATTGTCTGTGGTCCTCATAGCAGATTTAACCATATAATTGCTTATAAAATAAATACGCAGCTCACCTAGCCTTTCCACAAATCAAAAGATGAAGACAGTGGTGTAGCTCAGTGGTTGAACACATGCTTTGCATGTACGAGGTTCCGGGTTCAATACCCAGTACCTCCTAAAAATAATTAATTAATTAATACAAGATGAAGACAATTCTATGACATTGGAGAAATTAGGCACCATGAATGAAGTATCAGGACCATTAACATTATAATCCCAAATACCGTGAGCATAAATAAGAAGGTTTTTTTTAAAAAGTTAGGATGCAAAATTGAACTTAAAATTGAAATGATTTTGACTCAAAATATAGTACTGCACAATAGTACCTCTTCCATTTACATCATCTCCCCCCCCCCCCGGTTAGGTTCAAGCATTATTGTTGAATAAATAGGCTTATTTTTGTACTTTAGGTTCTAAAGTCAAATCAACTTAGTTCTCCTCTTAAACCATGGTCATTAAGCCAAATACCCATACTAATTAAAGTATTCTAAAACTAGTCTTCTGAAGTATTCACTTAGAAGAATCCATCCACTGCTTCTCCTACCTTCAGCTAGCTTTCCCTGGGACATTAAAATACTTTTAAAAAGGAAGGGACAATCCTTGATCTCAAAATTTCTTTAATCTAACCCAGTGGTGAGGCCAGAGGATGAGTAGGAGATAGAAAGGTGAAGAATGGAGAGAGAACAGGATGTGTGAATAACCTTAAGAGGGGAGACAGCTCAGCCAGTTCAGCAAATCAAAGAATCTCAGAGTTGAGTGAAGGCCGTGGTTGATAAGGTGGCTCAGAGCCCTAGTCCATGCCAGGGATTTGGGATTTAAAAAAACAAACAAACAAACAAAGAATGGAGATCAAAATCAAATCTAGATTAATAATTCTGATAAAAGATTGACTGAACATTGAAACAACCAATCAAACACACACAAAAAGCGCTCTTGTTCATATTAGTTTCGGGCATTCTTACTCTTCCATTAACTGAGCTGTTTCAGGTACTTAAAAAGGATAAAACTTTAAAACATTGCAGCTTTTAAAATGAGGCAATTTTGTAGACTTCACTAAATTATCAGATTATAGCAACTTTCCTAGCCTTCATTTAGACCTTTATTTTAAAAAATATTTTAAGACTCGGAAGAGAAAGCAGAAATAATCTAATCATATAAACAACCAACCTACCAAGGAGGGAAAGATACACAGTCAGGCTATATAATTTAAAGGAACACTAAGAAAATTGTATGAAATATCCATGCTGGAAAGACAGGTTAAGAGTTCTAATACAAATACAGGTAAGAGTTCTAGTACTTCCTAAAACAACTGGAAACAACCTGTGAGTTTTATACAAATTTGGATCAAAGATGATAATCAACATTAAATTATGATGGATTGCATAATGTGCAAGCTGGCAGCTGTTGAATTTTGAAATCCAATAGATTCAAAGGGAAAAAGTACAAGTAAATCTCAAAATACGCACTCCTAACCTTGTCCTGCAACCATGACATCAAAATGTGTATCTATACTTCAGAAAGAGATTGGCTTGAAGTCTCTTTTTTTTTTTTTAAAGATTTTATTTATTTATCCATTTATCCCCCCCTTGCTGCTTGTGCTCGCTGGGTCAGCTAACCACGCTGTGCGGGCGGGCTTGCCTTCACCAGGAGGCCCCAGGAACCGAACCCGGGGCCTCCCATATGGTAAACGGGAGCCCTACTGATTGAGCCACAGCCGCTTCCCTGAAGTCTATTCTTAAACTCCAACACATTTAGGTTAAGGTCTTGAAATTGTTTAAATAGAGAAAAAATTTAAGCAGAGATGGAGTATCATAAATTGATCAGGAATCTGACCTGTAGCCCGCTTTAGGAAGTTTTGCGTTGAACATATGCCTTGCTCTTTACCAACTTATTAATATAGTGATATTTCTTGGTGTGAAAGTAACTACAAGATGAAGAAACTATTATTTATTAAAATCACACCTTGAGATCAATTCAGTAACATGTTTACATTAAACCTGCACTGCATGCTAACTTAATGACCACTGAATATTTCTTGATTTTGAGCAGTAGTAACAATCTTGTGAGATCCTAAAGGCTTTGAGGGCAGAAACTGCATTTTGATGCATCTTTACATTCCTCCAAGTGCCTAACACTTGGTAGGTAATTTAGTATTTGTTGGCTGAGATGAGAGAAATGCAGACCAAATGAAAACTGTGACTACTCAAAATCCAGAACCACACAACTTGCAAATGTCTAAAATTTAACTCATCAACTCCTACCTTAGTTCCCCTCTACCCCCCACCCCCCAAAAAACCCCACTTCTCTTCCCTATGTTCCCTATCTTAGAAAAGGCACTGTCACCCACCCAGCTGGCCAAACTTAAAACATCATCATTGAGTATTCCATTTCACCACCCAAGTTCTGTCACCCACCTACCTTCCCACAAATCTTTCCACTTCTTTCCATCTTCTAATCCTGGCCACCTCATCTCTGGAATTTTCAAACAGCTATCCCACAGGTCTCCCTGCCTCCCTATTTTTCTCTGCCCTCTTCCTTACAATTCTTTAGTCAATTATCTAAGGTAAAATTCTACCCCATCCACTTACAAAAGTCTAAACTCCTGTAAGCACTATAAACCCTGTATGACTGACTGGAATGACTGCTCACCTCCTACAGTCATTTCTTGTCACCCTCCCACCCACATCTTCTGTTCCCAACACACATCTGGCTCATTCTTATTAACCCCATCTATCCTTCAGATCACAAGCTCAGACACCAATTTCGCAAAGATAATCTCCAGAGCCTGTAACTACTAGGTTAGGTTCCCGTCACTCCCACTGTACAATGTACTTCCAATTACAATGCTAGCTATACCGGACTTGTTGAATGTTGATCTTCTCCCCTTACTGATAAACTCCAAGAAGGAAAGGACTATGTCTGCCAGGATTACCAGAGTATTCCCTGTCCTAAGGATAAGGCATACAGGTAAAGTGGGCCCAATACAGGATAACTGCCAGCTTGTCAACTCTTTTCTCTACACCAGTGTTTTTCAAACAGTGTGAAATCAATACTGTAGGTCGTGACAAGCACTCAATTTTTAAATCTTTTTAGAAATGAAATGCAATATAAAATATCAGAGTAAATTATTCCTTCCATATCACGACTTTGCCCATCGCGGCTTCACTATACTGCTGGTCAGCATAAGAAAATAAATGAGAATTTTGGGGGAGTTTTGCAGAAGCCGCAAATGACACAGAAAAAAATTAAGAAATTCAGAAATGCATAAAATATATGTATAGTATTGTATAATATTGCCTATGACCAAATATGTAACCCAAATTTTACAACAAGGTACTGTAAACATCCCGTAAAAGAAAGAAAAAAATTCTACTTCTCTGGTACAAAGGGAGAGCCAAAAAATTTTACACAGATTTTCCAGATTGCAGGGGCACCGAGCCCCTAACTCCCGCCATGTGGAAGGGATAACTGTAAGTATATTACAAAAGGTATGGGTAAATATTGTTTGTTCACTTGCGCAAACAGAATCTGGTTCTACATGCAAAATATAGCTCTCACTTGGATAGAGTAAAAAAGTTTCAAAGGTCCTGCTGCTTCTATTTTTCTTCATCCTTTATAAGACTTATAAGATACAGATAAACAAATCATTGAAAAAAAATATTACTGAACCACACAAATGGCAAAAAGCCATTCTTACCTTTTGAGCATTTCTAATAAGAAGGACCTGCTTGTTGATTTCTCATTATGCCTTAAATATTTGTTGATTTTCATTTCAATTACTTAAAATCATAAGAAACCCTATGCAACATATATATAGTACTTTTATTCATATCATTTTAGTATCTGCTCCCACATTCTCTTAATCTTTGGGTGGCAGGTGATGCACAGGCTAACTGCAAATAAGCCTTAATTTCTGAACTTCATCCACTTGGCTTTCTCTTTATCTGGTTTATCTATATATTTCTTTTTAAAAACAAAACAAACAAACAAAAAACGCTTCAACAGCCTTCCTTTCAGTATATTTATCAGTAACGTTAAATAATGCATACTATGCAGCAGTGAGCAGGATCCTAAGCATTTTATGAAGAATTCCTCACCACAACCCTATAAGGTGAGTACTACAAGTGAGGAAGCTGAGACTGATGTAATTGGCCCATGGGTCACAGCTGATAAAAGCAGTTCTGACTTAAAATTAAAAAAAATAAAAAAATAAAAATAAAAAAAAGTAAATAAAATTTATTCTGGCAGCCCAAAGCCCAGCTCTTAACCATTCAATTTTTTTTTCCCCGTAGTTTTCATTTTGCCTTCTTTTTCTCTCTCTCAAGTAACTAAATTCCTCCTAGTTGCCTCTCCCACCCCCAGTATTTAAACAAAAGGACCTACATCATCTACAGACAAATGATATCCAAATTGCTCAGAAGAGACTTAACACCTCAATTACTACTGATTTCTTTTAAACCTTTCTTGATACTAACTAGAACTGAGCAATAATAATAAACGATTTCCCATTAAAAATTTCATCGTGCGAACTTGATCACTAGCTCTGCATGGAGCTTACAAAGCAAGGGGAACCAGGTTTGCTAAAGTAATTGTGGTGCTAGAAATGTATTAGCCTCAGGAACTGTTGGGGTGGCCCATTCTAGCCTAATACAGTGTAGGAAAAAAAATGTCATCCATCACATAAAAAAAAATCATCTGCAAAATAAAATGCTTAAAAATTTTTATATTCTGGTATAATTTAATTTCCCTTGCCCATTAATTTCACTAACATTTGCCACCTCAAAAATCTCAATTCTAGAAATCCGCAAAGGAGGAAACCCCAAAATCAGATGGATAAACAAACAAAAGCAGCATGTCTTATTTCCCCATTAACTGTTGGGTGTATAAATTGGCAGAATAAAGTCTTGAATTGTTTTTTTTGTAAATATACCAGGAAGAAGTATTTTATACTCCCACTTGTATCTGCACTATTCTTTCCACTTTTTTTCCTTTTCTATTTACCACATAATGTCCCTAACAAACACCGCTAAGCGTTTCTTTCAATTCCTTGTCTCATTCTTAAATTTTTCCCTTTATCGTTTTAAAGATAAAAGATGAGGGGAAAAAAAAATTGGACATTCAATGGACATGCCATTCATTACCTTTCATACCTCTGCAAAAGAACTCCAGTTAGAAAAGGGCAGCCATATTGTGCCAAATACAAGGTTTACAACTTAACAAAAGTCACTTCATCTCACCATCAACCACAGATAATCTTGAAGCCCTAAAAATTCAAGAACAAGCAATTGCCAGAGTTCAAGGCACTCGGTAAAATATTTTGCAATTTAATTAAACAGTGAAGTAGGAAATACCTCACTGGATCAAGGAACAATATCTGAAAGACTCCAGAAGCAGAAATCCAATGTAAACATTCGTGCCTAAACAAGAAAATTAAAATGGTAAAACCACATAGATTAAAGAGGTGAAAAAGGAGTGCCTCCACCAAAATGTTCTGGGGTTAGGTTGCTAAACCACTAATATCTATCCAGTGGTATTTTTATAAAGTAAAATTGACATTAAAAAACAAAACAAAACAAAACAATTAAACTTGCTACTTCTCTACTGTGTACATTAATCTAGCTATCAACCTGCCACACAAAATGCAGGTATATTTTAAACATTATCTGGCCTGTACCTTTGAAATGAAAAAACAAAAACAGGCATAAAACCTAGGCCAATCCTGACACATGAGTACAGTGCAGGGCCACAAAACTGTACCAAGACCAGAAGGATCTTTACCCAACTTAATATGCCAGATCCTAACACTGTCACCTACTTTCCCAGAGTCTGTTCTTTGAGTGCATACAGAATTAAGTACTTACAAAGCAGTGATAGACCATTTTCACTGAGCAATTAAGGCAACACTATCATTCTCATCTTTTCTATCATTCAGGCTTTAGAAATAGACTCCAAAAATATTTCCAGAACTTATCTGTTATCAATTTTTCTGGTCAATAATCTTTAAAAAAAAAAAAAAAAAAAAATAAGGCTTTTATGATCTTTTAGGTTGGGGAAGGAGTTAGGACAGAAAATCATTTCATTTACCAAATGATCTGTTTGCTCCAACCAAACCAAATTAAATAAGATTTTCGATGGCTAGAATGCAAATATTCAAACATAAAACACAAAAGCTAAAAAACAAGTCTCTCATCCTCCCCATTCCACCTAAAACTTGAACTTAATTCAAATTATCTGACTCAAACTGGATATATTTTTTAAAAATCTGTGTTATTCTTCATCAGTAACCAAACCAAGAGCCTGGAAATTCAGACGTTGGGAATTAACACTAATTTGTTTTATAACTCCTTAGCACATCAGCCCAACTGGATTCCAGTTTTCTTTCCTATAGAATTGGCAACTCAGCACACTAGACAGGTACACTTTATGCTACAAAAACGGTAAACTTCGGTCATTAAAAAAAAAAAAAAAAAAAAAGTTTCTGGAAGCAACTTTCTTTCAATTTATGAAAAATCCAGGTGACAACTCAAAAGTCAAAATGCAGAAGTTTGAAATTTTAAGTCTTAAAAGGCAGAAAAATCTTCATTAAAAGTTGCCTACAAACCTTTTATTACACACTGCCTGGTTCAAAAATAAATATATCAAAATACAATATGCCCAACTTGAATTAAATCCACTTCTTCCCCAATAAAAAACCCAGACTGGTTAGGATTAAAAATTGTACCCTAAATAATTCCTGAAGGAAGTAAGTCTTCACAATGGGGGGTGGAGGTGGGGGTGTCAAACCAGCACTAGAGAATTGATAGAAAAGTAACTAATGCTAAAATGAACTGTTAACAGTAAGGGTGACTGAATTAATCTCAACGCTGAGGGTTTTTTATTATTACAAAACACCCCGTTATTCATTTAGGGCTCAATTATTCAAGTACATCTGAATAATTTCAGGGCAAAAAGTGGAGAAAGGAAGCAATGAGAGACAGTTTTTGTGTATTAGGAAAGACTTTGCCAAGATAAGTTAGAAATTAGCAAGGGCACAGTTCAGCCATGGAGGATGCACTAACTAGTACATCTGAATAGAAGTGTCTGAACATCGGATCATATACTTCCTTTCACATCTTGCAATGCTCAAATAAAGGATAATCAAAATAAAGTATATTAAAAAGTTTCCTCTATGTTGCCCCCTAGTCACTGGCTCACTCAAAAATACAATCCATCATCACATTACACAAAAACTCAAGAACAAAGTCACTAGAGAGACAATATGAAACTCTACTGGTGGAAAAAATGTCTAACGTGATCTGAAAATCCTTCTGAATGACACTTTAGTAAATGCAAAGGCATACAACACTCGCTGTAAGTATATGAATTCTAGAAAAAGACAGCTAAAAAATATCCCTGAAGACTACAGAAACTTCAAGGAATGAGGACAGATCAAAGTTGATACATAGGCGATGTTACAAGCTTTAGGTAGAGAGGAACTCTGCATGATTATTTAATTTTTGCAGGTTATCTTAAACTCATGATACAACTTTCTCACAAGTGCAAAGAAATTCAAACCATTTGCCACATCCTCACATTTTAACCCTCTGAAATGAAACCTACTTAGAGAAACATGCTCTAGAAGTTCACTACAAACTCAAAGAGTACATTTAACTCCATTATGCACTCTCACTGGCAGACCGAGGGATGACGTTCAGCCTGTTCGCAGTGCGTTAAAGAGATGCTCCGTAGTAAGGGGGAACATCTTAAGGACTGTCAGATGGCCAGCCATTCTTCCTCTTTATTATCCTGCATCTCAAACAACTACAACAGCGACTGAGGAGGTCAGTGTCCATCAGGATAGCACCATTTAACTAACTGAAGGAAGGGAGAGAAGGGGACAGTGGAAGAAGTCTCCCTGCATTTCTCCTGACAAAAGGGCCAGTCTACAACTGAGTGAAATAAAGAACTCTTAGTGCTTTTAAGCTGAAATCTGGAAATCCAAATGTTTCAAGAGTAAAAAAGAAAAGGAACAACAAAAACAAAACAAAACAAAACCAACCAAACAAACCCATATGAGCAAAAAAGAAATCCAATGCTCCTTTTTAACTTCTATACGATCAGTTGCTGATGACTGGGATGCTTTCGACTTCTATCCTTAATTTCCAGATACACAACTCCACGAAATGGTTTATTTATTTATTTTCTTTTCCCCCAAAAGAGAAAGTAAATAGAAATTGCAAAGAAAATGCCTCTGCTCTCTCCCATCCTGCAAACCCAGAGTTTCAGACATTTTGGTCTGGCAGCAAAGAAACGGGAGATGTAAAATGAACTGCGCTCCATATTGATTCTTAAAGCAAATAAGAAAACAAAACAAAAAAGGTTAAGAATGACAAGAAAATAATTTTGTTAAGCCTCGTGTCAAACCTGAAATCCTGGATCACAAGAGCAAAACAGAAAATGGAAAACAAGATTTTAATGCCCTAACCCTCAACAGGAAATCTTGAAAAGAGTGGAAAGTAGAGCAGACAGAATGAGTGCACTCATGGAGAAAGGATTCGCAATTCCTCATTTATCACTACCAATAAAAAAATAAAGCTAAAATCCAGAAAAAGGTCTTACACACAAACGCACTGGCATTTCCAAAATTAAACTGCACAGGAGCAACAATAAAGGCTACACTTGTGAGCTCTAATTCCAGAACACACATCGATATGACAGTGTTGCAACGAATGTATTAGGAGGCAAAGAAAATGGTTGGGCTGTTGGAAGGCTTCGAGCAGCTCATTCAAACACCTTTAAAATGAATTCAGTGGCGAGGCGGACAACTTGGCAGAGAGAGGAGAGAAAGCAGGAAAAGATGGCAAAACGAAGGTGCAAAGAGCAGAAAAGACTAAGGGAATGTGGAAAGCCGAGACTCCCCGAGACTAACCTGTGCCATCGCTGGCCGACGCCGAGAGGGCCGGAGATGAGAGTTTAGGCCGCTTGGCTGAAGGCGGCCCCGGTTCCACCACATTCTCGGCCATTTTTAATTCTTTCGGAGATACAGGCGAGGAAAACGACATTCCTCGGGCAATCTCTTCTTTGGCCTGAGGTCCCCTCCCCACTCCCTGGGGTGGGCTTGGGGGGCTCCGCCGGCAGCCGAGGGGGGTGGGGGAAGTTCCTTTTTCTCTCCGCCGAGTCGCGCTGGCCGCAGAGGGATGCGGACTCGATAGAAAAGGTTGGGGCAAGTGCGAGGTGCCGAGCCAGGGCGCAGGCCCGGAGGAGGGCAGAGCAACCCCAATCCGCCGAGCGCGGCCGCCGCGGCCAATTCCCGAGCACTCGCGGCTCTAGAGGCGCAGTCCCCGGCCCGCCGCGGCCGGCCCCTGCCCTGCCGAGGTCTCTCGGAGCTCCGCCGCCGCCATCAGCCTCTTCCTCCTCGGCGCTGTCCTCCTCCTTCTCATCGCCACAAGGAGGCGGGGGCGAAGAGGGGGGAGAGGAGGAGGCGACGAGAGACACTCACCTCCTCCCGGTGCCCCCTCCCGGGCCTGCGCCCCCACCCTGCGAGCCCTCCTCCTGCCGCCGCACTCCGCGCCGCCGCCGCCGCACCGGCCCCTAATGGCCGCGCAGAGCCCGCCGGAGCCGAAAGCCGGGCTGGCGCCGCCGCCTCACATCGCGCGGCCAGCGCCGGCGGCCCGGGGCGGCGAAGGCGCGGCGAGGACGCCCGGCGCGGAGCTCGCCGGCCGGAGGCCGAGGGGGCCGGGCCGAGCAGCGCCGCCCGCCCGCGCCGACGCCGAGCCCACCGACGAGGCCCCGCTCTGGCGGGCGGCGCAGGCGGCCTCTCCGCGCGCCGCGCTCTCCTTCGCCCTCCCCTGCGGCGGAAGATAAATAAATACGGCCGCCGCTCCGGCCCCCACCCCCGGCGGCCAGGGGCCGGGAGCGCCCGCCCCCCGGGGCTCCGCTCGGGGCCGCCCTCGACGGCGGGCGAGGCGCCGCGGGGCGCGGGGTTATGTAATGGTACCCCCTAGGCGTCGACGCCGGCCCGGCTCCCGGGCTCGCTGGGGGTGTGTGCGGGCGGGAGGGGGCTGCGGGTCGCCTCAGCCCGTGCGCCCCGGGGCCCCGGCCTCTGTCTCGGCCCCTGGCGCCGCTCTCCGGCCCGGCTCCCCTCCGCACTCCCTGGCTCCCGCAGCTCGCACTCAGCCCGGCGTCCCGCTTGCCCACTCTCGCCCGCTCCCTCTCGCCCTCTCTCCCCCCGAGCCTAGCACACAAACAAGATGGCGGCTGTTGTTTCTTCCCTCTGCCGAATCCTCCTTACAGGCTAGCGGTAGCAGCGGCGGCCGGAAATGAGCCAAGGGGGGGTGAAAAAAAGGGGAGGGGCCGGGCCCGGGAGGGAGGTGGCCAGGGGGCGGGGCCTGGGCCCGAGCCGCTCACACAATGGGGGAAGAGGGGCCGGGGGCGGGGCCGCGCCCAATCACGGGACCCGCCCAGGGCCCCAACGCGCTCGGCGCTTCCGCAAACTCCCCCGGCGTCACTCAGTGGCTCCCTTTAAAGGGGAGGATTTCCACGCGGGGAGGGGGCGGGCTCGGGGTGGCTTTTCGGTCGGTGGACAGTTACGCGGGAAGGTGCCTGGGCTGGGTCTGCGCGTCGGGGGCTGGTGGGAGCTGGGGGTGACGGGGCGCTGGAGCTGCGCGGGGGAAGGCGCCAAGTCCCCGCGCAGGTGGCCGAGCAGGAGCGCTGGTGGGCATGGCCCTGCGGGCCGGGCCCCGGGGCGGCCGGCCTCCCGAGCCCCCGCTGAAGCCGCCAGACCGGGGGTACCCCGCCGCCCGGCGCTCGGGGCCAGAGACCCAGTGCGTCCTCACTCTTCAGACATCGCCTGCTCTACGGGCTCACTTCCCCAAAACACACTGATGCCGAGTCGTTTCCATTTTCTCTGTACTCCCAGGGTTTGACAGTCAGCATGTATTATTCTGATCGTCAGAGAACCAAAATCACAGCAGTGGAAGGTTATTTTAGGACGAGATTCGAATACATTCCTCCCCTACCACGTGTCCACACGCCCCTTACCAGGTAGCACTCTCACTGAGGAAGCCTTGAATTACTTTGCCCAACACCTGCGACTTGAGAACCATCTCGTATAAACTAGCTTAATAAAAGACCAAATCCCATTTAGGGCAGTGCCTTCAAGATAATGTAATTATGGAAAAAGCAAAATCGTAAGGATGAAAGAAAGCAAAAAATGTAACGGGAGGGCGGGAAATGGCTGCATGTGGGTAAAGAGAAGTGCGAGTGTGTGTGAGCAGTTCTTCAGCTGGAAGATGCGAGAATGGTTTCACAATTCTGCATGTTGCAGGATCCCGCCGTTTGGGGCCTTGGATAACTTTGGTACTTGAGGAGGTGACAAGGTTGTAAGTGGCCCCCCAGAAATCACCAAACCAGTGTCTATCCAGATGGCTAAAAGGCTTTTCCGCATCTCAAATCTCATGCTCCTCAGTTTGTTGTTGGTTTTACTTTATTTTTTTGTTTTTGTCTTTTTTTTTTTTTTTTTTTTGATGAATAGTAGGGAGAATAAATAACCTAGGAGTGAAGACCCAAATGAAGCAACTCCTGTCGCCAGCAAGGATGAATTCCGTGGTGTGATGGTCAAGCCTGTGTAGCACAAACTGCACTAGAGAAGCAGGAAAGTTGAAAAGGACAGTAGCCTCCTTATCTTGACACCTGTTCCAGGATGGATTCAAGGTGTAGGGATAAAGTCAAGATTGGCCTTCTGGATTGGTTTAGTTATTCTTCATAGTTTATACTCAACTTAATAGTGAAGACGAGAAAGGAAAGAAACGTGAACACCTAGAAACCTGGGTTGTAATTTCCTTGTGGGAGGTTTCCTGTGCCAGTTTTCTGGAAGAGTTTCTGGCCTTAGGAAAAAGATTTGCCTAGGTCTGCAGAGCGTCCAGCTTGCGTGTAGGCACCACTCAAACATACTAGGCCCTCCTGGCCAATCAGGAGATTGAGTACTACAAACCTATTGAAGGAGATCTGAGAAACATCCACAGAGAAAATTCTGCAAAAAGAAGGGGTCAGGGGTGATAGACCTGCACAGGAGGGAATGTTCCCTTGTAAATGGGTACTTCACATGCAGGATGCCTCTTCTTGGAATTTGCTCCCCTGACCCTTTACCCAGGACCAAGTCTGAAGTCAATGAGCAAATAGGGATCACACAAATGCAAGTAATGTGAGGCTTGAGATGGTTTCAGCAAAGCAGAGTTGAATCATCAGCCTGGAATATAACTAATCTAATCAAATTTAACAACCGTGGAGTACCACATACGGATTGAGCATGACTTCATGAAGGAATTATTCAAAGAGCTGGAATTTATCCAGTAGCTGGGGACACAAGAGACAGCAGAGGCTGGCAGGTAAGAGCAGGGGCACTGAAGTCGGGCAGGACTGCATTTAAATTTGGCTCTGTATGACTTGGGCAGGCTCATCATCTATAAAATGAGTTTCATAATTAGACCTACTTTCTTGTTGTGAAGATTTAACACAGTCATTTAGGAATAATGCTTATCACAGTGCCTGACACAAAAGTAAACACTCAATACGTTAGGTGCTACCAGCCATTCATTCTAAAATGGAAAGGATCGTGCCTAACTTAAAGAGTTACTAGGAGAATTAAAAGGAGATGAATGCACATAGGGAACTTGTACATGGAATCTAGGAGATGCTCAGGGGCTAGCTATCACACTTGGCCTCTCCCCATCAGGAGAAAATGTCTCATGGAACCATCCAACTGCCTTTAAGAAAGCCTCTGTTCACCTTGCAATCCTCTGATAACTCATCCAGCTTCCCAGGTGTCCTGATTGCCAGAGAAGAGACCTAGCTAGTGGGCACAAACATAGCAGAAAGATGTTACCCTGGTGGTCTCAGGTCATTCCTGCAAATGTGAAGGTGAACAAGGTTGAGAAAGTGGCTGCACATCCATTACAAGAAACTATTGATCTATGTACGCTATCAAAATGTCTGTGTTTGCCAGAACCATAGTTACATTGTTACTTATATCATACATTTAACAAAATGTGTTCTTGAAGGAAAAAATGTAATAGCCAACATTGGCAAGAAAGAATCAGTGCTTTCATTCACAGTGAGTAGGAATAAAACATGGTACCAACTTTTAGGTTCATACCATAGTTTATAGCTTTCGAAAACCCCGGAATCTCTGGGACACATCCTACAAGCACACAGAGAGGTGTAGGAAAATGTTCCCTGCGACACTGTAATAGCCCCTCCCTCCCTAAGGGACAACAACAAAAAAGGGAAACAAACCGCCAGTCCCTCTGTAGAGGAATGGTTAAAAGAACTTGGGACAGTCTAATGATGATGGGCCATTTTGAAATTGTTTGAAAAATGAATAGATATGTTCTATCATCGAAAGATCCTTGTGAGGACAAAAAAGAAAATTGCAGGAGGGCAGGTATAGAATGGTTCCATTTTTATAAATGTAATTAATAATAATAGTGGGTTAGAAGCTGAGGGAAGATGTACCAAACTATTAACAGTGTCGGGGTGAGAGGAATGTTATGGCAAGCTTTCATTCTACATTATAATTTTTTTGTAATGTTTGAAACCAGAACCAAAAAGGATTTTTTTTTTTTTTTAAATCGGTCAATGATTCCTCTTTGCTGTTAGGATTCACTTCCATGTGCAGGAAATGGCCTCCTGTTTACCTATCTCATTACCCTAAACTTCCCTCCTTGCAGCCAAGTGGGATTATTTCTACTCTTGTGCCATATTCTCTCTATCCTTGAGAAATGCACAGATAGATTCCTTCTGCCTTCCTTCACCCCAGGCCTTTTGCCCACCTGATTCCCAGTAGCCTTCAGATCTCAGCTTATGCATTTCTCCTGACCCTCCTGAGTCCTGAGAGCTTCTGAATTACACCACATTTCACATTGTGTTGTGACTGTCTAGGTTCTTTGCCTTTCCCTGTGGCAGCAGGGAAGGTGACCCGATTGTCCATCCCTCTCTCTGCAGCCCCTAACTCAAAACCAGATGCATAGTAGAGACTTAGTTCTTACTTCTTGCACAAATGAATGGATACCATTGACTTGTAAGTCTGGTCTGAGTGGGGGGATCCCCCCTTCTCCAACCTCATTTATTCTACTACAGCAACAAGGCCTTTCAGGCTCTGAGAAGGACATGGTGGGGTCATCGGGGTGACCAGCCTACCTCCCCCTCTCCTAGAATCTCAGATATCTTGACCTGGATTCTTTATAATTGCACCAGAAGGGGAGTAAGTGTTTTGTCTTCATTAATGATCTGGGAAATTGGTCTTAAAACAACTGGAATGTCCTTTGTTAGACCCCAAACTGAGGTGAATGGAGGGCTTGAATTCAGGCCTTCCAATGTCACATTCAGGTCTCTTGCGGCTGAACCCAGGGGTTCCTAGGGCAGGAGCAGCCTTATCTTCCTCACGCCCCTGGAGCCACTTACAGGAGCCGGCGTGGAATTCATAGCCAATGAGTGTTGAATGAAAGAGTGAATCAGTGAAGAGGGAAGTTCTATACCTAAACACACACTCTCTCTCTCTCTCTCTCTCTCACACACACACACACACAAACACACACACACGTTATCTTTCCTATAAAATTAGAACACAGGGTGCCAAAGCCACAGAGGCAGCCACGGACTTGTAACTTCCCACATCATTAGGCGTAGTGGAGTCTCACCTCAGGACTGACAGGTAACCAGGGAACATGCCCTCTTTAGACATGAAACCAACCTTGATTGAGCATCTTCTCTGTGCCTGGCTCTGTGCTGTGGGTTCACAGATGGAGAAGACACTGCTCCTGTCCCTGTGGCACACCCTCTGGTTGGGGAGAAACTCATAGAAACAAAGTTACCAGACAGAGAGATGGAGGCTCCTTCAAGGCAAACCAGGTTGGAGGATTCGTGAGCGGACTCACTTGCCACGTTGGCACCTGGCAGCTGCTCACCAAGCCTGGAGCGGACACTAGTGAGAGTGCCCAGAAAGGAGAGGATGCTGGGAAAGTGCGCCCTGGCCACACCACGAGGTCCATAGGTGCCAAGCTGGGAAGTTAGGGCCGAGACCTAGGTCCTGGTTTTTTGTTTGTTTGTTTGCTTGTTGTTTATTAATTTGGAATATATATATATGGTCATCTTATCTATAAATTAGCATATCTATTCAGTAATTCAGTGGAATATTAAAATAGTAAGATTGCAAACAACAATCTGATTGACTTCAAACTAAGAAAAAGCGTGACCTAAAATTTCATCCTTTTTATTCAAAAAGGGTGCTCCAAAGGCTGATAGAAGAGACAGACATGCAAATAGGATGTGTTTTCAATGCCTGTATCCCCGAAGCTGGTGCGGTGGGGGGAACTATAGCCACAATGCGTGGACCTATCAGACTGTGACTCTACCTAAAGGAGCTCAAAATAGCTCTGCTCTGCTCTCTGCAGCAGGCAAGCGTGTGCTCTATTCAGCAATAGCTCATTCTTTGCTATTGTTGCTATGTGACAACTATTGGCTCAGAGAAGGAGGGCAGGCAGAGGGCTTTGGGAGAAGCATCCTTCTTAGAAGCTGATACCACAAGCCTGGCCTGGGCATTTCCTAGGTACCCCCCACTCTGCAGTGCCTGACCCTGATGTTCAATTCCATGAACATTTATTGATTAACTCCTACATGGCAGGCCCTTGCCTGGGCACTAGGGGTACAAAGATAAATAAAACTCACATGGTTTCTGCCCTCAGGTCTTCACTATCTAGAGGGAGAGCCAGCCTTGTAAATGGGAAACCACCATCTTCCTTAGTAGATGCAGTGATAGAGGCTGAGATGCTGTGTGAACATTCAGAAGGAGCACTTTAGATGAGTTCAGCTTTGGACGTGGTGGTGGGACATCCACATGGAGGGTATAAATACAGATAGACCAATCACAACCCTCTGCAGTGGATGCTAAGGCCGAGGTTCACATAAAGATGATGTTTTGTCCTGGGAGAACACATGAGTTTGAGCCTTGAATGGTTCAGAGTGGTCATCCTGGTAAGCGAGGAGAAGCCCAAGAGAACATAACTGGACAACTCCTTAACTCTGCAGGCCAGGGACCGGTAAGGGGAGAGGGCCCAGGGCTGCCACAGCAGACCCCACAAGGCCCAGAACCTGGCCAGTGGGCACCCGTGCCGTGACGTATGTCAACCCCCGGTGATATAAGTTGTTTTGGGTGCTGAAGTCACTGGAGGCACACGCAGTGAAACCGCGGTTCTGCCCTCCTCCACCTGACAAACATCTCACCCCACGTGGGCTGCCACGCTCCCAGGACTTGAGGTGTGTCTTCAGGAGACAAAGCAGGAACAAGCGCATCTTGTTCTCCCACCTGCCTCATTGCAGGTTGATCCTTTGTGCTACTTCTTTGGCTCTTCTTGGCATAAATCAAAGAGCAATTTCAAGTGAAGTCCACATCAATATTCTCGTCCATCCTCAAACCTCAATTAAATTCTGTGCTTTGACCCAACTCAGCTTTCCACGGAAGGGAAACACTCTACAAATGCCTGATGAAGTCTCTGTCATTGCAGCTAAAGTGCTTAGATTCATTAAGTCATTTATTCATTTATCAAAAGCGTGCTGAATTGGCATCCAGGTGGCAAACAAAGGATTAGTTTATTTAATCCACAGAGCTCTTGCAAATGGGTAAGGAAAATAAAAATACAAAAAAGTGTATTGTATTTTGCAAAGCCCCTGAAAAACAATCGACATCGGTGGCAGGCAAACCACACGGTGACCTGCAATAATTCCCATTTCATAGTACCCACAGCTTTATGTTATCCGCTGTCGTGGTGTGCAGGTGGATCATGTGACTTGCTTCTAACCAGCAGAATATGGCACAGGTGATGGGCTGTCACTCTCTGATTGCCTCAAATGATGTAAGGCTCCATTTTAGCAGATTGTATAAAGAGAGTCTCGTTGCTGGCTTGACGAGGTGAGCAGCCATGTTGGGGAGGCCCACGCGGCCAGGAGCTGTGGGTGGCCTCTAAGAAGTGCCAGAAGCTTCCAGCCAACAGCTGCCAAAAGCTGGGGCCCTCGGTCATGGCCATAAGGAAATGCCAGCAACCTGAATGAGTTTGGAAGCAGATTCCTTTAGAGCCTCTGGATCAAAATGCAATTTGGCCAACACTTTGATTGCAGCCCTGGGAAACCCTGAGCAGAGGATCTCACAGAAACTGAGATAATAAATGTATGTGTTGTTTTAAGCCACTAAATGCGTGGGTGAGTTGGCATACACAGGGCATATACCTATGAATCTTGTCATTCCATGAGTCAAGACAGGGAAGAGTCATATGCCCCAGGGGGATGGGGGGGAAAGAACAGGTAAGATCAAATGGGGTATTTAGTCATCATGGGAAAGGTTTTTCATTACCTTACAGTAATGGACATAGGACATGGTAAATATCATCAAAAATTATTAAACTGTACCATCTAAATTGTAAACTATACTGTAAACCATTGACAATGTTTAGTTGCTATATTTCACTATCTGTATAACAGTTAAAACAATGCTAACATCCATTTTTAAAAAAAAGGTTTTAATATGGGGTGGGGAAGGGGGAAGGAGGTTGGGTATGTGGGAGTCTCTAGTATTCCATGTGTGACTTTGCTGTGACCTAAAACTTCTTTGAAAATTAAATGAAAAATTGGGAGACACTGGGGAATGAGAGGGGGAGGGTGTCATGGTACACTGGACATCCAATAATACAGTTATAAAAGGAAAAAAGAATAATTTTTTTTTAAAAAGGAATTTTTTTTTGTTTTTTTCCCATTTTTTTGAACGTCCCAATCCACTAATTATATTTTATTTTTAGTTTAATTTTTTTTCTTCTGAGTTTCCTTGTATTTATCTCTTGCATTTAAACTTATCATTATTATTTCTTTTTCCTATTAATTGTATTTGGTTATTATATGGGCTTCATGTACAAGGAAGGTTTAGATCACAGAAGGGTTACAGAAGGGGCTGCAGAGGATCATTGGTGGGGGGTGTCTGGGATGGGGGTTTCATGGGAGGAAGTTCACCTGAATATACATGAAAGATATATAAAATTGTTCAAATGATCAAAGGATGGGGCATGGTCATGGTGGGTAGACAATCACTCAATAAATGAGGGAATCTGAATTCCCAGCCTGGAGAGCTCTGCCACATTCTCCAAGGGAGCAGCAACAGTCCCCTGAGTGCAGGGGCAGTGTCTGGCAAAAGAGGATGGCCCACTGATGGGTTCTTTTTATTGATGACTAGCCTTATGAGTCTTTGCTCTTGTAATTGAAACTTAGCCTACTGTTATGGGGTGCCTAAGGGTTGCCACCTGAGAGCCTCCTTGTTGCTCAAATGTGGCCTCTCTCTAAGCCAAACTCAGCATATGAATGCATTACCTTCCCCCCAACGTGGGACATGACTCCCAGGGATGAGCCTCCCTGGCAACAAGGGATTAATACCAAGTGCCAACTGGCAACACGATTGGAAAAAGACCTTGAATAAAAGGGGAAAAAGGTAAAGACAAATGAGTTCAAGTGGCTAAGAGACTTCAAAGAGAGTCGGGAGGTCATTCTAGAGGTAACGCTTATGCACACGTCAGTAGGTTCTCATAGAACACCAAAGTGGATATCACCCCACACAGAGGGGCTCCTGAGGGCTCTGGAGACACCCAGGTCCTATATAAGGGGGGATAGCCCCAGAGATTGATGCCTTATTAGTGGACTCTACTTTGGAATCTGTGCTCCCGAGAGTGACAGAGTTGGACTCAAATAAGTCCTCCCTGCACATGGTCCCTCAGTCCCTTCTATTCAAACCTATATGTGATGCTGGAGTTTTTAGGTGTACTTCCAGAGACTGGAGCCTCTGGCCTACCTATGCGCCAGCTGTGCCTGGAATCTCGGTGGAGCTGCAACTCCTACTCTACAGCTCAATGGACTCATCCAAGTCACCTGGCAAGGAGACGATGATGGGCAATGGCCATCCCAGGGAATAGAGAGAGCCTGCAGCTCATCCCACCCACCGTATCCATGGGATATAAGCCCCCTCTCACTTGGAGGTGGAGTGGACATCACCATCCCAGTCCCCTCAGGATTGGGGGAAGAGCTATGGACTAGAGTGGACTTAATGGTATTCTGCTGTAGACATATTGTGATTCAAGCACTGGAAGAAACTATAACAGTGAGGTGGAGCAGGTGGCCACTGGACACTTTCGGGGCAGGAAGGGGAAGGGCAGTTGAAATCCAGGGGCTTTTTCGGGACTTGGGGGTTGTCCTGAGTGGCATTGCGTTGATGGATGTAGGCCATTTGACATCAGCATATACCATGCAGAACTGTGTGGGAGAGAGTGTGGTCTCCGATGTGAACTGTGGTCTCTGCTTGGTGGCAAGGCCCCAGGATGTGTATATCCATTGCGGGTGATGTGCCACACTGATGAAGGATGTTTGTGTGGGATATTGTGGGAGGTATGGGAGGTGCGGAACATGGGAATCCCTGTAATTTCTGTGTAATATTTAGGTAATCTAAGCACCTTTTAAAAAATATATATATATAAAATAACATTTATGTAAGCAAATGCACATATATGCATATATATTTATATATCATTTTATAAATGTTGGTATGTATTGTGAAAATTTTGATTTTTACCCACAACTGAAAAAAAAAAATGCGTGGGTGATTTGTTGTGCAGTAATAGAAAACTAATACAACAGTTCACAGAAAAGGAAATACTAATGGGTCTTCTTTTTAAAAAAAATGAATATGAATTTAAAATTCGGTAATATATTAGCATGTTGTAACATTTTAATAGGTCTATTTTTCCTCCCACCCCTGTCCCTCAGCCACCCAGTGCTGTGCCCCAGTAACCGTATCTTGTATGTGCTTCCAGAGCTAACCCATGCACAGATAAGCCAAGTTTATATTTCTCTATATTTTCCTTCATTTAAAAAAAAAATGGCATTATATATACAGTTTTGAACGTTTTTGCATTTCTTTTTAAAATTAAAAAATTGAAATATACACCCAGAGGAGTATATGAAACATATGTACAGTCTAAAAGACAATGCCAATAATGAAAATGCTCTAATACTGATCGAAGTAGTGAATGCACAACTCTGTGGTTATACCAGATGCCATTGACTGTACACTTTAGATGAATTGTATGGTTTGTGAATATGTTTCAATAAAATTGATTTTTAAAAAAAGGCATGGGAAGCGGCTGTGGCTCAATCAGTAGGGCTCCCGTTTACCATATGGGAAGCCCCGGGTTCGGTTCCCGGGGCCTCCTGGTGAAGGCAGGCCCGCCTGCACGGCGTGGATAGCTGACCCAGCGAGCACAAGCAGCAGGGGGGGGATAAATGAATAAATAAATAAAATCTTTAAAAAAAATAAAATAAAATAAAAAAATAAAAAATAAAAAATAAAAAAAGGCAATGCCAACCCTTGTGAATACATCAACCAGGTCATGAAATAATATACAGACAGTATTTTAGCAGCTTCCCTCCACCACCCCATTCCGTATGCTCGTCTCCTATCACACACCCCTTTCTCCTCGGCAGATGTAACCACGACACTGACTCCACTCATTACTATTCCGTTGCCTTCTTCATATAGTTTTCCCTCCTATCTATGCATCCTCAGTCACTGCATAGTAATTTAGTTTCATCTGATTTTGACCTGTCTATAAAGGGAATCATCCCCTCTTTTGTGACTGACTTATTTAGTTCAACATTATTTTTCTTTAGCCCAGGCATGCTGATGCACGAAAGCTGTTGGAGACCATTGTGTGGTTTCCCACTGCAGCAATGAGCTGCGGTGTGTGCATACACTCTACGCTGGATGGACACTTAAGGTTTTCCAGTTTTTGTTCTATTAGGACAGTCATTTACAGCTCTCCTATTGCACAACAGCAAAGCTTCCTTCGGGATTATGTAAACTAGTAGTGCAATTGCTGGGCTTTAGTTTGTGCTGACCTTTCATTTTTGTAGATAAGTCCAGGCTGTTTTGCTGATCAGTTTTACTAATTTACACTCCTGCCAACAGTGTATGAAAATTCATGGGAAGCGGCTGTGGCTCAATCAGTAGGGCTCCCGTTTACCGTGTGGGAGGCCCCGGGTTCGGTTCCCGAGGCCTCCTGGTGGGGGCAGGCCCGCCCGTGCGGCGTGGTTGGCTGGCCCGGTGGGCGCAGGCGGCAAGGGGGGGATGAATGAATAGATAAATAAAGTCTTTAAAAAAAAAAAAAAAGAAAATTCATGTTTCTCACCTCATCGACAACATGAAGTATTGTCAGATGTCTTCATTTTTTTTAGGCACTCTGATAGGTATGCAATGGCAGCTTATTGTGGTTTTTAATTTGCATTGCTCTAATTTCCCACTTGGATTTTTTCTTTTGTGAAATGCCAATTCAAGTTTTTGTTCAATTTTCATACAAATCAGACAAATAATTTCCCACTTTATCATTTGTCCTTTAACTTTGCACATGGATCTTAAGTATATCATAAGATGCTCACCTTTAATTTATAAAACAAAATATGACAAAGATGCAGTGGCATTCCTTTTGTCACTACTTGATTGGCCAATGACCAAAGGTTTTTTTTTAATTTTCTTTTGTATTTTATTTTCACTGTTTTGATATGTAATTACTAGTCAGATAGAACTTGCCTTATGCAAATATTCTCGCTGTCCTGATTTTGTGATAATCAGGGTAGGCTAAACATTTGCTATATTAGAAACCATGCATGTGTCCCCAGACCTAGTTTTTCTCCCTAGGTCTGGTTTTTAGAATGCTGGGGATAAACTAAGCCTGATTTATTATATGACCATCCTGTATGGTAAAAGACTAACTCTGGGTATCTTTGGTCAACCTTAAGAGACATAGCAGGGGGATGTATATGGCTCAAATGGCTGGGCATCCGTCTCCCATATGGAGGGACCTGGGTTCTATCCCCGGAACCTCCTGGTAAAAATAAAAAAAGAAAAATATTGAATGCGCGTGGGCCACCAGGCTCTATGCGCGGGTGAGCTGCCAGGCCCCGCATGAGCCTCCAGGCCCCATGCACAGGTGAGCTGCCAGGCTCCATGCATGGGTGCGCTGCCAGGCCCCACCAGCAGGTGAGCCACCAGGCCCCGGGTGAGCCGCCAGGCCCCACGAGCCACGCAGCAAGATGATGATGTAACAGGAGAGTGACACAAGGGAAAGCCAAGACTAGACGCACTGGAAAACCATGAACTAAGGTGGTGCAGGTGGTAAGATGCCTCTCTCCCACATTGGAGGTTCCAAGGATTGAATCCCAGTGAAGACAGGAGGAGAAGGATGAGAAGAGAGGGCAGGAAATGAACACAGAGAGTTGCCCAAAGAATGGACACAGAAACAGCAAAAACGGGGGTGGGGTGGGGTGGGGGGTAAAATGGATAAAAGTAAGTAAATAAATAAATCTTTTAAAAAATGTATTGAGAAGGAAGATACGGACTATAGTTAGTAGTAATACTTTGAAGATGCTCTTTCATGATTTGTTAACAAATGTTTCACAGCAATGTGGGGTGTTTGCAGGGGGTGATGTGTGGGGTCCCTGAATGATGTTACACATGTTTGTTTTGTAAGTTCACGATGTTTACTGAACACTTATAGCTTATATGTGTTCATGTATGAATGATAGACTTCAATAAATTGTTTAGAAAAAAAAAAAAGAGCTTGCCTTTGAAACCTTATGGAGTTTTGCTTTATTTGTTGTTGTTGTCGTTTGTTTGTTTTTTTGGAGGCGCCGGGGACTGAACCCAGGACCTTGTACATGGGAAGCAGGTGCTCAACCACTGAGCTACACCCCTTCCCCGACCAAGAGGTTTTAATGCTGTGTTGGCAAACGTGAAGAATGGAGAGCAGCACAGGCCGAATGGCCGTGGAAACTGCTGAACGTCTATGGAGACCTCTTTGTCATCTCTAATATGCTATTAAATGCATGTACAGCTTGACTCAGCCATTTCGTTTCTACAAATCTATCCTGTGGATATCCTCACTTATGTGTGAAACGACATGTTCAAGGATATTCAAGGGAACATTGCTCATAATAGCAAAATATTGAAAACAGCTTAAATGCCCAGGAGATGAGGACCGGTTAAATAACTTATGCTACAACTTTACAAAGGACCACGCTGCAGAGTTTAAAAAAAAAAAAGTTTTATATATGCTGAAAAGGGATCTCTTCCAAGATACCTGGCTAAGTGAAAAGATAGCCAGGTGCAGAACTCTGTCTATAATATGCTACCATACCCACAGTGTATGTGCATAAATGCTTTTATTTGCATAGGATATCTTAGAACAGGGCTTCTTCACAAGGGGTCCCCGAGCTGGAATTGAAATTCAAAACAACATTATTCTCGCGGGGCGTGTTGGTGCGGGTGTGGTACATTTATTAAACAATACACAGTATAGTGCGGACTTAGTAAGGGCTCCGTGGTTCTCACCTGACTGGCAAAGGGGTCTGTGGACCGAAAAAGGTGAAGAAGCCCTGTCTTAGAAGGATCCTCATGAAAACAGTGTCATGGGTGGTTGGAGGAGCAGGGTGGGGAGAAACTTATTTCTTAAACCTTTCAGATTTTCTGCGTATATTATGTGTATATTACCTATTTTGTGTGTATTTTATGTGTATATTACCTATTGAAAGTAAATTAAATAATTATTTTTAAAATGTATTGCCTTCCTGCTATGGGCCAAGCCTGTGCTACCTTAAAGGGGTGTGGTGGTGAGCAAAACAGACCAAGACATTGCCTTGATGGGACGCCCAGTCGTCGGGGGAGGATGGGCATTGAAGCCAGCCTGGCAGTGCTGGGTGATGAGTGCCACGACAGGAGACATGAGTGAGGTGCTTTGGAGGAAAGTGACGCAGGGCAGGGACATCTAGCAGCCTTAGAGGGGGCAGGCAGCCTGACGAGCACTTAGGGAGCAGAGAGGAGAGGGAGCCAGCCTATGGAAGTAGCTTACAGGAATGGGAGGCCCTAGCTGAGGAAACCGCCTTTTAGAAGGGAGAGCAGAGCTCTGTCCATTTGAGGAACTGAAAGAAGTTCAGCTCAGCCGGAAGCTGACATGAGCTGGGTTGGTTTTCAGAAAAGCCACACTAGAAATGTGGAGAAAGGATTGAAAGGGGGCCAGAGTGGAGTCAAGAAGATCAGTTAGGAAGCTTCTGCATCATCAGGCAAGAGGCCACGGGAGGCTGGATTAAGAAGGTGGCAGTAGGGACGGAAAGTATGGGGCAGATTCAAGAGATATACAAAACATAGAATCAACAGACTTAACCATTGGATGACGGCGGGAGGGAGAGAGGGTCATCCTCACAATAGCAAAAGCTAATCTTTTGTAAGGATTTCCTGTGTGGCAGCACCCACCCAGCGCTTGCCGTGGATTCTATCATTCAGTCCTCACAGCGACCCGGGGAGGTAGGTGCTGCCTAGATAAGGGTCTACAGATTTTGAAGTCTAAGGAGGTGAAGGAACTTGCTTCAGGTCACATAGCTAGCAAATGGCAGAACCAGCACTTGAAGTCATTTGTCTGACTGTCAAGTCCGTGCTCTTAAAGGTGACTCCCAGATTTCAGCTTTGGGCAACTCAGGGGCTGATGATGCTATTTATTCAGAGAAAATAAGAGAGGAAGAAGGTTTGAGGAGGGAAACGGCGTTTGAGTATTAGAGTTTGATGTCCCTGCAGACCTGCAAGTAGGTCAGTACAAAGGGCATTTTTATATATGTGATTGGGGAAAGTTATAGGCTGGAAACAATCATCTGGGCACCACCACCATATAAATAGTACCTGAAGTCAAAGAAGTGGATGAAACCAGGTTGCAAAGATCCTTATATATAAAGCTGATGTTCATTATTTGAGGATTCCATACTTCCAAATTTGCCTACTCGCCAAAATTTATTTGTAACCCCCGAATCAATACTTGCGGTGCCTTCGTAGTTATTTGAGGACATGCACAGAGTGGGGAAAAAATTGTCACCTTACAAACACATTTCCAGCTGAAGTAAAAAAAGGCAGTGCTCTGCCTTCTTGTTTCAGGTCTCATAGGATAAACGAATGTCCTTTCTTGGTATGTTTAGCGCCATTTTTTTTTCTTTCAACTTTGTGCTTTTTGCTGTTGATTTCACCATTTAAAATGACCTTGACGCATAATGCCAAAGTGCTGGCTAGTGTTCCTGAGTGCAAAAAGGGTGTGATGTGCCTTATGGAGAAATCACATGTGTTAGGTAAGCTTCCTTCAGGCCTGAGTTGTAGAGCTGCTGGCTGTAAGTTCAGTGTTGATGAATCAACAATGTATAGTAAATAAACTGTCTTTAGGCAGGAATACACAGAAAACAAGGTAGTGCTCAAACAGTGAAAGCTTTATGACCAGAGGCTCTCAGGAACTTACCCCTCTATTTCCCTCAGGAGCAATGGTTCAGAACTCACAAATTCAATCTTCACAGGAAATTTGTAGAACATAACTACTGCGTATAAAGAGAATTGACTGTATATGACAAAATAAGGAGGAGCCAACGGAGTTTTTTGTAGCAGGGAAGTCCCATGATCAACTCTCATTTATAAGAAGATAACTCTGCAGCAATACGGAAGATGGACTGATTTGGAGAAACAACAGAATAGCCAATTCATGCTTTCATTTAGTCGTCCTCCAAGTATCGCCAATCACTTTGTGCCAGGGATTACCAAGCCCAGGGAACACCGAAACAAATCAGACCTTGCCCTTGACTTCATGGAACTTCGGGATCAGGAATGGAATAAGATTAGAGAAGCTAGTGCTATAAGAAGGGTGGGTGGACACAGAAGAGGAAGAGGAGATCTAAATCCAACTTGGGGAGTGGGTCCCTTAAATGGTAGATGTGGCTGGAGAGAAGTCTAGAAGATCAAGTAAGTGACAGCTAGGTGAGTAAAGGGCAAAGCACTGCAGGCAGTGGGAGCAGAATGGGTGAAGGTACCATTAATTTAAAATGACACATTCAGTAAATGTCCAGTGAGCCTGGGGCAAGGGGTGCATGTGTGGGGAAGGGAAACAAATAGATGAGGCTGGAAATGTGGATAAGGTCTGATGTACTTAAACAAGGAGTCTGAATTTTATCCTAAAACTAGTGGTGAGGGGGGCAGATGTGGCTCAAATGGTTGGGCATCCGTCTGCCATATGGAGGGACCTGGGTTCGATCCCCGGGACCTCCCAGTAAAATTTAAATATATATATATAGAAGATGCATGGGCTGCCAGGCTCTGTGTGCCGGTGAGCCGCCAGGCCCCGGGAGCCATGCAGCAAGATGATGACGTAACAGGGGAGAGACAAGACGAGATGCTCCGAAAGCTCCGAAAACCAAGAACCGAGGTGGCGCAGGTGGCAGAACACCTCTCTCCTACATCGGAGGTCTCCAAGATCGAATCCTGCTGAAGACTAGAGGAGGAGGATGAGAAGAGATGGCAGGAAACAGATACAGAGAATTGCCCAGCGAATGGACACAAAACAGCAAATGGGGAAGGGGGGGGTTTTAAAATGGATAAAGTAAATAAATAAATCTTAAAAACAAACAAACAAACAAACAAAAAACTAGTGGTGAGACTTTGGAAGTAAGCAGGGAAGTAATATGATCATATTTGCCCTCACTCCTGCTGTGTGTAGGTGGGCAGAAAGGGGTCATATGATGAGCAAGGAGGATAGCTAAGCCAATGTGCAGTGATCCAGGCAAGAATGACAAGGATCAGCTTGCTGTGTAACAAACAACCTCAAAATCTGTTTTAATTTCCTAGCTACTAAAACAAATACCATACAATATGTTGGTTTAAAAAAAAACAAGACGTTTTTGGATCATGGTTTTGAGGCTAGGAGAAGTCCAAAATCGAGGCAACATCAAGTCAATGCATTCTCCCAGAAGACTGTGGCATTCTAGGGCTAACTGCTGGTGATCCTTACTTAGTTCCCGGGTTTTCTGTCACATGGCAAGGCACATGGCTGCCTCTACTGGCTTCAATTATGGGTCCTGTTGAATTCCAGCCTTCTGGCTGCTCCTATGGCTTCTCTCTCCCTGTGACTTTCACTCTGCTAATAAAGGACTCCAGTCATCAGATTAAAGTTCAACCTGATTTAGTTGAGCCACACTTTAATTGAAGTAACATCTTGAAGAGTCTCATTTACAGTGGGTCCACAGCCAGCGAAGACAGACCAAGGCCAAGAACATGTCCAAACTGGGGTACACAATTCAGTCTGTCACAGTCAGCCCTCTGGACCCCAGAAAGACATGTTATTCCTACATGCAAAATGCATTCATTCCATCACAACATCCCAGAAGCCTTAAGTCACTTCGGTAACAATGCTAAATACAAAGTCTCATCAAAATCGGTTAGGGGCGTGGTCTGTCCCAGGGCACAGTTCCTGTCTATGGGCCTGTAAAGCTAGAAAACAAGTTATCTGCTTCCAAGATACAATGGTGGGACAGGCATGGAATAGACATTCCATTCCAGAAGGGAGTAATTGGAAAGAAAACAGAGGTCTTTCGAGTCCCAAACAATTCTGAAAGCCAGCAGGGCAAACTCCATTAGATTTCAAGTTCCGAGAGTCATCTATGGATCCATGTTTTGTCCTCCAGTCCTGATGGAATGGCAGCCCCTCCTCCCAAGCACTTGCTAAGTGGCCTTGCTCTCCCCAAACACTGGGGTGAAGGCCCCACCCTCTCCAAGCATGGCGTTGCTGGCCAATCGCAGGGGTGAACCTTGACCTTTGTGCGCGCGCACGCACACACACACACACACACACACACGAGGGTGGGCCATCTTTCTTGGCCGAAGAAGATCTCTTCTGTTCAGACCTTGGCTTCCAAGGTTCTGTCTTTGAAGTCAGTCTTCCTTCAATTCGTCCCTTCTCTGTCCCTTTCAGTTTAGGCTGGCAGAGCAGAAACCTGCTCATGCAAATTTCACAAAACCCTTGTCATGCAGTTCTCAGGGGTCCAAACCATCAGGCAGAAAGACTTTCCATAGATCCTTCCTGGATAACTACATTTCCAATCCTGACTTCCACTGAATGGCTGATTGAATCCATGTCCAGCCACACCCTCTTTAGCAAAGGGTCTTCAATTAAACCCTCACATCGAGCTCTGTTCTCTGGGGACTCACTTCGCAAAAACTCAAGGAAGTCCCAGATAGAGCCTTAGTCTCAGAACACACTATCTGGATAGGCTCAGAATTTTCCAAACAATCAATTTCTCGTTTCTTTGTGCTTAAGAGCCCAGTACTCAGCTTATCCCTTTCCTCTCACATTTTACAGAAGCTGCAAGGAGAAGCCAGGCTGCACCTTCCACATTTACCTTGGAAATCTCTTTAGCTAAATATCCAAGTTCATCACTTAAAAGTCCCACTTTCAATCCAACATCAGAACACAATTTTACCAAATTCTCTGCCACTCTATAACAAGGATCACCTTTCCTCCAGTTTCCAATAATATTCATCAATTCCTTCTAAAGCATCGTCGAAGTACCTTTAACTTCCACATTTCTGTCAACAGTCTCTTCAAAGCAATTGAGCCTTTTTCTATCAAATGGCTCAAAGTTCTTCCAGCCTCTACCCATTACCTAATTCTAAAGCTGTTTACACATTTGTAGATAACTGTAACAGCAGCACCCCACTTTCTGGTACCCAAAACTGTTTCAGTTTCTTACGTGGCCCCCTTCCTCATTCCTGCCCAAACCTCAGTTTTGTTCAAGTATTTGCTCCTTCCCTGTACAGCCCATGCGAATCTTGGGAATCTGACTCCATCCCCAGAGCCAGCATTTGATCCTGTTTAGTTTAAGCCAGTACGGTAAACTTATTTCTTTTGCCAGCGACCAGTTCCAGAACTCAGGCTAAGATAAACATCTCAAGCCATTCCTCGGTCACTGTT
The DNA here is from genome assembly GCA_026826555.1 of Tolypeutes matacus. Lineage (NCBI taxonomy): Eukaryota > Metazoa > Chordata > Mammalia > Cingulata > Chlamyphoridae > Tolypeutes > Tolypeutes matacus. The sequence continues at coordinate 4,214,313 of JAKSZT010054301.1, read as the reverse complement.
ATTAGTTTGGTTGGCCCCCAATGTCCCTTTCTCCTGTATAACTATTAATTTTTAGATGGGCATTCACCACCACCTCCTTCCATACAGGAATCCCAGAATCACTGCAACTAGGTGTGGCCGTGGATTAAGTTTTAACCAATCAGAGATAGCTGTGATTGGTGAAGGGATGGTCAGGGAAGTATCCTCAAAGATGGGTGTTTTAGTTACCTATTGCTGCATAAAAAAATTATCCCAAAACTGGGTGGCAGGAAATGACAAACATTTCTTTCTCATAGTTTCTGTAGTTTAGGAACCCTGGGGCAACTTAGCTGATGGTTCTTTCTCACGCAATCAAGGTCTCAGCTTGGGCTGCAGTCAACTCAGTCACGTGGCTATTGGCAGGTCTCAAAAGATCCATTTCGAAACTCACTCATGTGGTCCTCTTCACAGGGCTGCCTCAAAACACGGCAGCTAGATTCCCCCAGAGCAGGCGATCCAAAGGGAAGTGAGAGAAAGGACCCAAGGCAAAAACCAGTCTTTATGAACTAATCTTTGAAGTGACATCCTATCAGTTCTGTATTCAACTCATTAGAAGCAAATCAATAAGTCCAGCCCATACTTAGAGAGGGGGATTCCACAAGGATGTGACTACTAGGAGGTGGGGATCATTGGGGGCCATCATGGAGATTGTCTACCATAGGTGGGTTCTGCCCACCTCTTTACCTTTCGCTTCCACCTGTTGGCTAGAAAACAGAGAAGATGGCTGGAATTCAAGCAGCCATCTTGTACCATTAAGTGATCTTAGAAATGGAGGATATGCATGTCAAAGCAAAAAGGAATGGAAGAAGTTAGGGTCCCTGACATTGTAGAAGGCCATTCTCCCAATGGACTGTTTATCCCTGTACTTCTATTTAGAGGAAGGAAAAGCCCCTATCTTATTGAAGTTAGTGTTGTTTTTGGATTTTCCATTTCAGTCAGTCAAATCTCATACTAAATGGTCCCAGGACTCTTTATGTGTCCTGGAAACTATTTCAATTCATTAAAGAGCTGGTTTCTTATTATTTTAATGCTTTAGATATGACAATTGCTAGTAAATTCTTGATGGGTGTGACATGAGATAGCATGAGAAAGCGAGCTTGGGCCTCCTGCATCTTCCTTTCCCAAGTTACCTCATGCACCAAAATCTATCAGCCATCACATTTCAGCCAGCAGAAGGAGGAAATGGGAGGGGGAGGCATCCCTCTCCCTGTAAAAAATCCTTCCCTGAAGCTGCATATGCCATTTTCATTCTGTTGGCCAGAACTTAGATCCATAGCTACACCTTGCTGCAAGGCAGCCTGGAAATATAGATTTTTATTCTGAGTGGTCATGTGCACAGCTACATTTTATAGAAGACATGGAGAACGTATATTGGGAAACAATGGATTTTTCTCTGCCACATTATACCATTATACCTATGTATAAAATTCTAGTTTGCCTGGAATAGGGATAGCTGCGGTTTGCACTGTTATCCCATATAGTTACTAACAGCATGTTGTTTCACTCTCAGAAGTGAAGAGAAAAGTTTGAGGTACTTACCCAAGAGAAAAGAAAGCATAGAGCCATATGAATACTGATGGTCATACCAGCTTTGTGTGTAATAGCCAAAAACTGGAAAAAAACAAAATGCACATCAACGGAAAAACCATTCAAACAATGGAAAACTATTCAGCAATAAAAAGGAATAAACTGTTGCTACATAAAACATAGATGAATCTCAAAATAATTATGTTGAGTGAAAGAAGCTGAACAAAAGAGTATATACTGTCTGATTCCATTTGTATAAAATTCTGGAAAATGCTAACTAATCTATAGAGACAGAGTTAGAGCAGTGCTTGCCTGGGGAGGGGGTTACAGGAAAGGACAGGAGGGAGGGACTACAGAGGGACACGGGGAAGCTTTGTGTAGTGGTGATGGATGGATATGTTCATTATCGTCATTGTGATAGTTTCATGGGTATACACATATGTCAAAGGACAAGCAACACCAACAAAATAGATAAATAGGACCTCATCAAAATTCAAAACTTTTGTGCCCCAAAGGACTTTATCATGAAAGTAATATGACAATCCACACAATGGGAGAAAATATTTGGAAACCAAATATCCAATAAATGTTTAATATATAAAGCAACCCTTCAACTCAACAAAAAGACAAACAAGCCAAATAAAAAATTGACAAAAAACTTGAACAGACATTTCTCCAATGAAGATATACAAATAGCCAAAAAGCACATGAAAAGATGCTCAACATCATTAGCTATTAGGGAAATGCAAATAAAAACCACAGTGAAGAACCGAATATCCATAGCCAAAAGAATGAAAGAGGACCCCTATTTTGCTCCCTATACAAGAATCAACTCAAAGTGGATCAAAGACCTAAATAAAAAAGCCAGGACCATAAAACTACTAGAAGAAAATGTAGGGAAACATCTTTAAGAACTAGTGGTAGGTGGTGATTTCTTAAACCTTACATCCAAAGCACAAGCAACAACAACAAAAACTAGATAAATGGGACCTCCTCAAAATTAAACACTTTTGCACCTCAAAGGACTTTGTCAAAAGGGTGAAAAGGTAGCCGACTCAATGGGAGAAAATATTTGGAAATCACATATCTGATGAGGGTTTAATAGACATGATATATAAGGAGATGCTACAACTCAACAATAAAAAGACAAACAACCTTATTAAAAAATGGGGAAAATACTTGAATAGATATTTGTCCAAAGAAGAAATACAAATGGCAAAAAAAAAAAAAAAAAAAAAAAACATGAAAAAATGTTCAACATCACTAGTGATTAGGGAAATGCAAATCAAAGCTACCATGAGATATCATTTCACACCTATCAGAAAACTACAAGTGTTGGAGAGGATGTGGAGAGATGGAACGCTTATTCACTGTTGGTGGGAGCGTAGAATGGTACAGCCACTCTGGAGGACTGTTTGGCAGTTGTATATAGACTTGCCACATGACCCGGCAACACCACTACTGGGTATATACCCAGAAGAACCGAGAGCAGTGACTTGAACAGACATCTGCATGTCGATGTTCATTGTGGCATTATTCACGATTGCTAAAAGATGGAAACAATCCAGGTGTCCATCAACTCATGAATGGATAAACCACCTGTGGTGTGTACACATGATGGAATATTACGCAGCTGTAAGAAGAAATGAAGTCGTGAAGTATATGACAACATGGATGAACCTGGAGGATATTATGTTGAGTGAGGCAAGCCAGACACAAAAAGACAAATATTGTATAATTGCACTATTATGAACTTAATATATGGAGTTAATAACTAGAATATAGGTCACAGAAAATAGAATGAGGTTCGAGAATGGAAAGCTGAGGGTTAATCTGTGCAGAACTGGTAAAAAGTTTGTTTGTTAATTTTTGGAAATGAATAGAAAAGATGAAAGTACAACATAGTGTTTGTAACTAGCAGTGCCATTCTATGGGTATGACAGTGGTTGAAAGGGAAAGTCTAAGATCATGTATATTACTAGAAAGAAAGCTAAAAAATGTAACATGGGAGTGTACAGCATAGTGAAGCCTCATGTGAAATATGAATATAGTAACATTGCATATATAAGACTGTTTTTCTTTGAAACCGAACAAATGTACATTAATGTTACAAGATGTTACTATCAGGCAAAAATACAACCAAAGCAACCTATGGACAGTAGTCTATAGTAATATATTAATAATCTTCCAATAACGGTAAAAAAAAAAAAAAAAAAGGAAATAAACTAAGGGAAAGAAACTAGACACAAGGTACTACATATTGCTTGACTCCATCTATACAAAATATAAATACAAATAAACTAGAGGGACAGAAACAGAATAGCAGCTGTGTATAGCAGGGGAAACAGAGAGAGATTGGGAGGTGATGAGGTTTTTTGGTTTTTTTTTATTTATTATTATTGGAATAATGAAAATGCTCTAATGATTGAAGTGATGAATGCACAACTATGTGATTATACCAAATACTATCATTAATTATACACTTTGGATGGATTGTATGCTTTTTTAATATGTATCAATAATAAAAGAAACCACAATGAAATACTATTTCACACCCAATGGAATGGCTACTATTAAAAATATGGAAAATTACAAGTGTTGGAAAGATGTGGAAAAATAGAAACATTCCTTGTTGATGAAAATATAAAATGGTGCAGCCACTGTGGAAGATAGTTGAGTGGTTCCTCAGAAAGTTAAGTATAGAATTACATATCAGGAAGCGGCTGTGGCTCAATCAGTAGGGCTCCCGTTTACCATATGGGAGGCCCTGGGTTCGGTTCCTGGGGCCTCCTGGTGAAGGCAAGCCGGCCTGCAAGGCATGGTGAGCTGATACAGCAAGATGACCCAACAAAGGGAGACAAGCAGATACAAAAAAATGCACAGCAAATGGACACAGCAAGCACAAGGAGCAAGGGGGGGGGGGGGATAAATAAATAAAAATAAATCTTAAAGAAAAAAAGAATTACATATGACTTGGCAATTCCATTTTAGGTATTTACTCAAAAGATTTGAAAGCAGGAACTCGAAGAGATATTTGCATACCAATGTTCATAGTGGCCTTATTCACAATTGCCAAAAGATGAAAGCAACCCAAGTGTACACCAACCAATTAATGGATAAATAAAATGTGGTATATACACCCAATGGAATATTATTCAGCCGTAAAAAGGAATGAAGTCCTGATACATGCGACAACATGAATGTACCTTGAAGACGTTATGTTGAATGAAATAAGCCAGACACAAAGGGACAAATATTGTATGATCTAATTATATGCAATAATTAGTATATGCAAAATCATAGTGTCCGAATGTAGAGTATAGGTTATCTGGGTCTGGGATAGATGTAGGGAAAGGAGAGTTAATGCTTGAATTGTATAGACTTTCTATTTGGGCCAATTGTAAAGCTTTGGTAGCGGATGGTGGTAGCAAAACATTATGAACATAATAACAGCACTGAATTATATATTTGAATGTGGTTAAAAGAGGAAATTTTAGGTTGTATAGACATTGCTAAAATAAAAATTAAAAAAAAAAACGACTATTGTAACAAATGTACCTTACTAATGAAAGATGTTATTAATAGGGGAAAATGTGAGAGGGAAAGGGTTGGGGTAAATGGGAATCCCCTATATTTTCAATGTAACTTTTCTATAATCTAAAATGTCTTTAAAAATAAAGGAAAAACAAAAACAAAAACGACTGTACAACACAAACAGCGAAACCTATTGTAAATAATAGACTGTAGTTAAAAATACAATTATAAAAATGTTCTTTCATGAATTGTAACAAATGACCTACATTAATGCAAGGTGTTATTAATAGGGAGGTATATGGGAACTCTATTTAATGCATAATTTGTCTGTAAACCTGCAAGTTCTCAAATAAAATATAAATAAATAATAATAAAAAACTTCTCAATTTGTATATTTTAAATATGTACAGCTTATTATATGTCAATTATACTCCAATAATGCTATCAAGAATAAATATACATGCATACTTACATTAACCTATGAATAAAGAATATTAAAAACAAACATTTTTAAAGGACAAATACTGTATGAGTACATTACTATGAACCAAATATATTGTGTAACATATTGTATGATTAAAAAAATTTTTTAGGGAAGCGGCTGTGGCTCAATCAGTAGGGTTCCCGTTTACCATATGGGAGGCCCCGGGTTCGGTTCCCGGGGCCTCCTGGTGAAGGCAAGCCCGCCCGCGCGGCGTGGTTAGCTGACCCAGCGAGCACAAGCAGCAAGGGGGGGATAAATGAATAAATAAATAAATAAAATCTTTAAAAAAAAAAAAAAAAAAAATTTTTTTATTGTGTATCCAGTACATTTAATTGAGAAGTGTATGTTTTTAATAATCAACGGTGGGAAAAAAAAAAGACTAAAATTCCTAGGCTCATTGCTAAAAAAAGGTAAATAAACAAAAATAAATATTTTCAAGGTGTCCTAGTTTAGATGATAAATTATATAGTCATCCTGTATATACTCTTCTTTCCACACGTAAAGCACACTCAGATGCTCCCCAATAGAGAAACCCCAAAATCCCACTGCGTCAACTCATAGTCCCTATGCTTAAAACTCACACCTATCCATGAGGTCCAGCCATAGGTGCAACCTAGAAACCAAAAGACAAACGATGTTCCCTGCTCACATACACAAACATAACATGTACAATGATGGAGCAGGAGTAAGATAACCACAATAAACAGGATGATTCTGGAAAGGACAGTAATCTCATAGCAGATGCAATTAAAAGCATCCTCTGGACGGTCTAGGGAAGAGTCCCATCTCTGGCAGTAGAATTCGTACTTGGGGTGTCCCTACCTGATCGTCCCAAACTCCACCCTCTGGAAGGACCTTCCTTTTCCATTCTCCCCCAGGGACACAGGAGAGGTGGGCATGGGAGAAATGGCCCTTAGGGGGCTGCCCAGTTGCCATAGCCTGCTTCTTGCTGGTGCAGATTGTGGAGCCTAGGGACGGCTTCAGGGTTGAAGAATCACAGATTTTTGCAGGCCAGGTTTGTAGTTTCTTTGGTAATATAATTCCTTCAAACACTTACCAGGCTTCCATTCTATTGGCTTCACATGCAGATGACTATAGCCAAAGATCATGTGGACATAACTTTGTGTTGTTGTTGTTAATAACAGAGACCTAATAATCTCATACAACCTCCTCATTTTAGGTGGATGGGAAGGAAACAGGATAGCATTTTAATTTTTTTTAATGTGCATTCCAATTTTTTCCCTTTTTTTGAGAAGTTAATTTTATTTTTAAAATTTCAAGATTTATAAACACTCTATCCACCAAGCAACCCCCTCCGTCTAGCCCCCGGTAACCTCTAGCCTACTTTCTGTCGCTATGAATTTGCTATTTCTAGATAGGTCATATAAGTGAAATCATACAGTATTTGCCCTTCTGTGCCTTACTTATTCCACTCAGCATCGTGGTTTCAAGGTTTTCCACGATGCGGCATGTCCCAGGACGTCTTTCCTGCTCATGGCCAATAAATACACGTAACTTTCAGACCTGAGTACTCTGGTCCTGTACAGATGGGGCTCTGTGTTCAGCCTAGTGGCAGCCACCTTGAGTCCCTGGGAAACAGGTGGGAAGGTAACGTACCTAATCCCAGATTGCCTTCAGGTGAGGTGAGGCCTGCTTTTGGGGAAAGAATGAGTTTTCTCTCTGGCTAAGGCTTCTGCTCCAAGCCCCTGCTTTTAACTGCTTAAAAGGCTCTTTGCAGCAGTTGGCAGAGCATATTCCTTTCTATCCCTGCTGCAGACTGGGGCGCTTCAATCTGAGTCCCACCCTCTCATAGAACTTTCTTGAAAGCAGCAAAACACAGCCAATGCACACCAACACTGAATTTTCCCCACCATTTCCCCAATATTCTTTCTCTTTCTAGAACTTGCCTTCCAAAGCCTGCCGGTGGCTGTTGTCAAATTTCACTTGTGATCCATTCGAGTGTCATGAAGTCAACTGAGCCCCAACCCACAGTTTTTTTTTTTTTCCTAATGAGGTAAAACAATAGAAAATACGAGAGGGCCTCACGTATAGCAAGGGTGAGTACTGTTTTGTGAACTTTTTTTATTTCAGTTTTTTTTTTTTAATACAGTTATGTATAATCTGAGTTACAATGTGAAATATACATCTTATTGTCAGCGGTCAAAAGAATCTTTTTTTTTTTTTTTTCAGAATGTCCATAATTTATTTTTTTTTAATTTTTAAACAATTTATTGAAATATATCATTCATACATGAACATACATAAACTATAAGTGTTCAGTTAAACATCGTGATCTTACAAAACAAACATGCATAACATCATACAGGGCTCCCACATATCACCCCCCCACAAACACCCTGCATTGTTGTGAAACATTTGTTAACAAATCATGAAAGAGCATGGTCAAAGTATTACTACTAACTACAGTCTGAATCTTTCTCTCCTATACATTTTTTTAAGGATTGATTGATTGATTGATTTACTTACTTTTATCCATTTTTACGCCCCTCCCCTGCCCCCCACCGTCCCCCCGGTTTTGCTGTTTCTGTGCCCATTCTCTGGGCAACTCTCTGTGTCTGTTTCCTGCCCTCTCTTCTCATCCTACTCCTCCTGTCTTCAGGATTCGATCCTCAGAACCTCCAATGTGGCAAAGAAGCTTCCTACTACTGCCTGTGCCACCTTAGTTCCTGGTTTTTCAGTGCATCTCATCTTGGCTCTCCCTTGTGTCACTCTCCTGTTACGTCACCATCCTGCTGTGTGGCTTGTGGGGCCTGGCGGCTCACCCACACACGGGGCTTGATGGCCCACACACCTTCTATATTTTTCTTTTTTTTATTTTTTACCGGGAGTTCCCGGAGGTCGAACCCAGGTCCCTCCATACGGGAGATGGATGCCCAACCACCTGAGCCACCCCCTGCTATATTTCTTAAGGTTGACCAAAGATACCCAAAGTTACAGTCTTTTCCCATACAGGATGGTCATACAATAAATCAGGCTTAGTTTATCACCAGCATTCTAAAAACCAGACCTAGGGAGAAAAACAAGGTCTGGGGACACATGCGTAGTTTCTAATATAGTGAATATTTAGCCTACCCTGATTATCACAAAATCAGGACAGCGAGAATATTTGCATAAAAGAATCTTGAAACACATTGGTTTATTGGTTGTTCTGCTCCTGCAAACAAAGATTATCAGCATTCCAGCCTGCGGTATCTGTGCCCTAACTACCTGCCACCTGCACTCCTGCACAGTTACATATCAATGTTACGTATCATAGCTTTTGGACTTGCAACACCCCATTTTCGTGTCAAATTCTCTATCAGTTTAGTTGGGTTCATCTGAGAAGAGCAGAAAAACAAAAAACCCAGTGTTGTCAACAAGGTAGAAGTTTGCTTCTCTTGTGCTTGGATGCATGCTGGAGTCCAGGGCACGAATGGAAACTCTGCTCCACAAAAGTTTTGGCCCAGGCTGCTTCTGGCTCCCTGGTCCACCCTCCATTGCTACTGACTGGATCTCATTCTCAAGGTCCAAGGCAGTCTCTGCAGTCCAGGCAGGTGTTTGAGGAAAGGGATGAAGAAGAAGCAGGCAAAGTATGCACCAACTGTCATTTAGTTTCTGTTCCTGGAAGGTGTGAAACACACTTGTACTTATATCCCACGAGCAGGAGCTTAGACACAGGCCACATGTAGCACAAGAGGGGAGGAGGGTGTAATCTTTATTCTGGGCCATGGTATATATCCTTCTGGAAATTATATCACAATGGAAAAAAATAGAGCGAGGACATAAAAGGATGGTACTTGACTCAATTATAAGACAACTAACGGGTGTGTGTGTAGATTATTTTGTCTTTGGGAAGCCTTCATTCACCAGGCATTCTGGTCCTTAAGATGATAAATTCAACCCTAACCTCTACACACGTGGGTTTTGGCATTAGTAAGTATTTTTAAAACAAAAGCAAACAAAACTTTGAAATACTCCTAATTCGGATGATGATGGGAAGTGCCACTTCTTGGCAGCTTAGCCTAGATTTGGCTCAAGTTCCTCCAGTGTCTGTCTTCTTCTCCTCTTCTACTTTCTAGCAAAGTCCTTCCCGTGCACCCCCTCCCCCATGCTTTGCACCCCTGCTCCATCATGGAATGCTCTCTCCCCTGGCTTCCTTGCATCTCTGCAGGTGAAACCCTACACAGGCTCTCAGACCCATCTCAGACTGCTGGCCCGGGGCCACTTCTCATCCTACCTCTGAAACCTCCCTCCTCCGGAACAAAAGACAATCCTTGCAACAGCCAGAAGAGGAGCCTGAAGTGGAAGTTTTAAGGCTTGTGTGGGTTCGTTCAGCGTGAGGAGAATGAGGAAGGACCTAGCCAAGCAGTGAGGGGCAGAGGGAAAGCTTGTCCCTGGTAGCTGGGAGAAGAGAAGCTTGTTTTCCCAATGGTCCCAAATAATAAATTATGAAACTTGATTATTTTCATTCTAAACATGAAATATGATTTAACTTTTTTCTACATTAATGTTTAGTTGATAATAGGGCTAGTTGAGAAGTGGATGTGACTCAATCGATTGGGCTCCCTTCTACCACATAGGAGGTCCAGGGTACAATTCCCAGGGCCTCTTGGTGAAAAGGAAGCTGACCCACACGGAGTGCTGGCCCACACTGAGTGCTGGCCTGTGAGGAGTGTGGACCCACACGGAGAGCTGGCGCAGCAAGATGATGCAACAAAAAGAGACACAGAAGAGAGACAACAAAAAGAGACACAGAAGAGACAGAGCAGACCAAAGAGCTGAGGTGGCGCAAGAGATTGAGCACCTCTCTCCCCTCTGGAAGGTCCCAGGATCGATTCCCGGTTCCACCTAAAGAGAAGACAAGTAGACACAGAAGAACACAGAGAGCAGACAGTGAGTGCAAAACAATGAGGTGGGGGGGGAGGGGCTAGTTTATTTATGGTTGTGTGTGTGTGTGTGTGTGTTTTAATGTCATTGCTATTTCATGTCTGGAAAACATGCTTAACACATGGTTGTATTGATTTATTTCCTTGTCATTGTCTTTATGCTGTCGTTCTTTTTTTAGGTCTCTGTGGTAGTTTAAGACTGTGTGTACAGGGAAGCGGATGTGGCTCAAACAACTGGGCTCCCGTCTACCACATGGAAGGTCCCAGGTTCGGTTCCTGGTGCCTCCTAAAAAGACGAGCAAGACAGCAAGCTGACGTGATGGGCAGGCACGGCGAGCTGACACAACAAGATGATGCAACAAGAGACATGAGGAAAAACATAATGAGAGACCCAACAAAAGCAGGGAGTGGACGTGGCTCAGGTGATTAGGTGCCTCCCTTCCACATTGGAGGTCCTGGGTTTGGTTCCCAGGGCCTCTTGAAAAGAAGACCAGCACACAATAGACACAGCAAATGCAAACAGTGAGGGGGTAGGGTCTAAATAAAGACTGTATGTACAAGAAAATCATGTTCTTAAAGCCGGTCCATTCCTATGGGTGTGAACCTGTTATGGGTGGAACCTTTTGATTAGATTACTCCATTTAAGGCAAGGCCCAGGGTGGGTCTTAATCCTCACTGGAGTCTTTTATAAAGGGAATGAATTCAGACAAAGAGAGAGAAAGCCAGGGGAAGCCAGAAGCTGAAGCAAGGAAACCCAACAGAGAAGGGAGAGACCAGCAGACACCACCATGTGCCTTGCCATGTGACAGAGGAGTCCAGGATCACCAGCAGCCTGTCTTTGGGGAGAAAGCATCGCCTGATGATGCCTTGATTTGGACATTTTTCACAGCCTCAGAACTGTAAGCTTGTAAGCTAATAAAACCCCATTGTAAAAGCCAACTCATTTCTGGTATATTGCATTTTGATAGCCTAGGAGACTAAGACACCCATTATTGATTTTGCACCATCAGTGCTAATGTCAACACAGTGAAAGAGACAAATATTGCCACAATACCATTATGAAAATAGATGGACTTCGTGGGTACCCTGAAAAGAATCCCCAAGTGTCTATGGATCACACTTGGAAAATAATGTAGGTAATCTAAGTTGTAAGAATATTCATTCCCTGCATTTACCACATGGCACAGGAAATCCATTATCATATATTTAAGACCTGACCATGTGCTTTCTAATGAATTGTTTTGTTTTGTTTTCTGTACAAACCTCCCCCATCCCCGTCTCCATCCTTCCCTCCCCTGTAAACTTTAATCTGCTTTCTACCTTTGCTGATTTGCTATTTCTAGTCATCTCTTGAAAGTGATACCACACACTTTTTCTCCTTATGTGTCTTGCTTATTTTACTGAACATAATGTTTTCAAGTTTCCACCACACTGCAGCATGTCTCAGAACCTCATTTTTTTTCCCATGGCCAAACAATATTTCGTTGTATATGTGCACCACCCATTCGTCTGTTGCTGTACACTTGCCCACCTTCCCCCAGCTCCTGGCTACCGTGAGCAATGGTGCCAATAAGCATTGGTGCACCAGTTTCTGTTTGTCACCCTGTTTTCACTCTCTTTGGGTACATACCTAGAAGTGGAATCGCTCCGTCAAATGGTAATTCTATATTTAACTTTTTGAGGAGCCGCCTTATAGCTTTCTACATTGGCTGCATCATTTTACATTCCCACGAGCAATGCGCTGGAGTTCCAGTTTCTCTACATCCCCCCCAACACTTGTTATCCCTGGCCCTGCTTTTTCATAATAGGAAGAGAGGCTCTTTAATTTAAAAGAATACATATTAAGGAAGGAGGAACTAGGCAGGAAAGACCTGGTGTCAGAGATGGGTGTGTAGGTTCTTAGAAGATATTTTAAAAAGGTTTTTAATAACATGTTTCCAATTAAAAAGTAATATGACATACATACAATGTAATTTATTCAGCCATGAAAAGAAATGGAATTCTGATACATGCTCCAGCATGGATGAACCTTGAAAATATTACCCTGAGTGAAATAAGCCAGACACAAAAGGTTTCCACATATATGAAAGAACTAGAATAAGCACATTCAAAGAGACAGAAAGTATATTTGAGGTGACCAGGGGATGGGGGGGAAGGGGAAGGGTGAGTTATTGCTTAATGGGGACATAGTTTCTGTCTGGAGTAATGAAAAAAATTTGGTAGTGGATGGTGGTGATGGCACAAGGTTGTAAACGTCACTAATACCACTGAATTGTATACTTTAATTTTAAATAGCATATTCTAAGATATCTGTGACCACAATAAAACTTGGGGAAAAAAAGGTAAAAGGAAAGAAAAAACGAATATGACCCAACAATTTCCTCTAGAAATCTATCCTAAGGAGAGATTCCCATAAATGCACAAAGACGTACCTGTGGCATTGTTTGTAATAAGAATGCTGGGTTTGAGTCTTTTGTGGACTCCAGAAAATTATCTTCTTTTTTTTTTTTTTTTTTTAGATTTTATTTATTTATTCATTTATCCCCCCCTTGCTGCTTGTGCTCCCTGGGTCAGCTAACCACGCCGTGCCGGCGGGCTTGCCTTCACCAGGAGGCCCCGGGAACCGAACCCGGAGCCTCCCATATGGTAAACGGGAGCCCCACTGATTGAGCCACAGCCGCTTCCCGAAAATTATCTTCTTAAGCTAACCCATTCCTGTTGGATGTGGGGCTTTTGGGTTAGCTTGGGTTAAGGACCTTGATTAGATCATTTCAGAAAAGGCCTTTCCCTGGACTGAGTTCAGCTGGGGGCCTTTGTTAGGAGCACTTCAGTGGTGACCCAGGGTGGGTCTTGGTCCTTTATAAAGAGGAGAAACATACAGAGACACAGAGAAAGAGCCCTTTTCACTCCATCGCGTGAGAGAGGCCTCCAGGATCGCCTGCAGCTGCAGAAAGGCAGAGAAACCCCAAGAGACTGAAAGAGGCCAGAGGCTGGAATCAGCGGAGTTGTCCGAAGCTGAAGCAACGAACCCGGAGGAGAGGGGAGAGATGAGCCGTGTGCCTGATCCCCCACAGCTGAGCTCGGGGAGATGGCGAGCCTGGAGAAGGCAGAGACTGGCAGAGCCGCCATTGTGTCTTGCCACATGGCAGGAGTCCAGGATCTCTAGCAGCCGACTTTCGTGACACAGCATCTCTGATGATGCTTTTTTTTCTTAAAGATTTATTTTATTTATTTACTCCCCCCCACCCCCATTGTTTTGCACTCTCTGTCTGCTCTCTGTATTCTTCTGTGTCTGCTTGTCTTGTCTTTAGGCGGAACCGGGAACTGATCCTGGGACCATCCAGAGTGAGAGAGAGGCGTTCAATCTCTTGCACCACCTCAGCTCCCTGGTCTGCTGTGTCTCTTATTGTCTCTCTTCTGTGTCTCTTTTTGTTCCATCATCTTGCTGTGCCAGCTCTCCTGCACAGGCCAGCACTCCTGCCTGGGTCAGTAGGCCATGCAGGCCAGCACTCAGTGTGGTCCAGCACTCTGCATGGGCCAGCTTACCTTTCACCAGGAGGCCCCAGGAATTGAACTCTGGGTCTCCTGTATGGTATTCAGGAGCCCAATCACTTGAGCCACATCTGTTTCCCTCTGATGATGCTTTGATCTGGACATTTTCACAGCCTCGGAACTGTAAGATTTTACCCTAATCAATTCCCATTATAAAATCCAACCCATTTCTGGTATTTTGCATTGGCACCCTTTAGCAAACTAAAACAAATGCTCATAAGATAATGTCTGAAAAACTACGGAACAGCTAGAATCTGGGATCCTATGCAGTCATTTAAAAGAATGAGGTAGAACCTCATTTGTTAATGGAATCAAGTAAGCCACAGAACAGTACAGTATGCATCATTTCAAATATACTCAAGGAAAGAAAGATGGAAGGGAGGGAGGGAGGGAGAGAGGAAAAGAAAGAGAAGGGGAAGGTGAAGGGGAGAAAGAAAGAAAACCATACACATGTAAATGCAGAAACATAGGACAGCTCTCTCTGCCTAGAGGGGCCTGCACGAAGTCTTGGTGCGTATTTCTGTTTTTCTCTCCCATTTCTCAGCAAGCTCTGTTCCTTCTCCCATTTTCCAAATAAATTCTTTTTACTGGCCTAATTAAAAAAAAAAAAAGAAAGAAAGAAACATAGGACAGGAAGAATATGTAACAAACTCCAAGTGTTAGTGGCTTGCTTCTGGGAAGGAGAGAAAGGAGAGTAAGAGTACATGATGGTGGGAAGCGGATGTGGCTCAAGTGGTTGGGCATCCGTCTACCATATGGAAGAACCCGGGTTCGATCCCTGGGACCTCCTGGTAAAATTTTTTAAAAAAAGGTATGTGATCAACAATTAAAGAGTGCTCAACAAACAGCAATTATATAAAAAAAAAAAAAAAAAAAAGAAAGAAAACAAAATTAAAAAAAAAAAGAGTACGTGATGGTATTTTTTCACATTTTATGCTGTTCATTGCTATATTGTATAAATCTTGTACAAGGAGTATGTATTTCCTAGTAACCTTTCATTTTCTCAAATAATAAATGAACACATTTTCCTTGTTGAAAAAAACTAAAATTTGACAGATTAGACCTAAAAAGCCCTTTTACTACTACTGCAATCCCAGGCCCCAGAACCTCCCCACCACCTCCGCCCCAGAAGAATATACTTGTGAATTCCATGTGTCATTTTAAAAAGCCAGAGAGTGAGAGAAAGAGAATAAGGGTAGGGCCTGGGCAGAGGTGGCTGTAGGGAAGGTACCCTTTTGTCCTGGTGTCAATAGGCTGAAAGGACTCAACTGAGACTTAGAGAATTTTAGGCTGGCAGGAACTTAGAGAGCATTTGGTCAGATCCCCTCTTTTCCCAGAGGTCCCGAAAAGTGTTCAGAGCCAAGAATAGAAACCAGCTTCCTAAGGAAGGGTCCAGAGCTCTTCCCACCTGCCACACTGCCTGGCCATTCACCAGGTCATTCATCCATTCATTCCCCACCAGTCTAAAAGTATTCATTGAGGTGCCTCCACATGCCAGGTATGTTTGAGGTGCTCAACCCATATCTGTTAGCTCCTGTTCCCACCACTTCACCAAAACTGCCAAATGTCACAAGGGCAATGACGACTTCTCAGCAGCATTCAACTCAGTTACCCACTCATATCTGCTTAAAACACTCTCTTCTCTTGGCTTTTTTTTTTTTTTTTAAGATTTATTTATTTACTTTATCCACTTTAAACCCCCCCTTCCCCATTTGCTGTTTTTGTGTCCATTCGCTGGGCAATTCTCTGTGTCTGTTTCCTGCCATCTCATCTCATCCTTCTCCTCCAGTCTTCACCAGGATTCGATCCTCGAGACCTCTGATGTAGGAGAGAGTTGTTCTGCCACGTACGCCACCTCGGTTCCTGGTTTTCAGAGCTTTCAGAGCACCTGGTCTTGTCTCTCTCCTGTTATGTCATCATCTTGAAGCATGGCTCCCGGGGTCTGGCGGCTCACCGGCACACAGAGCCTGGCAGCCCATGCGCCTTATATATATATATTTTTTTTTTTTTGTTTGTTTTACCGGGAGGTCCTGGGGATCGAACTCAGGTCCCTCCATATGGCAGATGGACACCCAACCATTTGAGCCACATCCGCCCCCCATTCTCTTGGCTTTTTTGACCCTCCTTGTGACCTCCCCACCCCCGCCATCTCAGGGTCCTCTCCTTCGCAGCCTCCTTGTTTGGGTCCTCTCCCTGGCTGGCTTCTTGTTCTCTGTTCAAGTCTAAACATTGGCCTCATCCAGGCCCACAGTGTTAAACCCTAGATATGTGCCAACAACTCTAGCACTTAGCTCTGAAGCCCTAAGCTCTCACTGAACTCCACATGCGTACACCCAATTGCTTTCCTGGCATCTCCTCTTGGATATCCAAAAGACACCCCAAAAGTGTCTTTTTGGAAGGCCAAAACAGAAATAATCGTCCAACCACCTCCTAGCCCAGTCTTCCACAGCTAAGTCAATGGCATCGCCCCCTGCCCAGGTGCTCCAGGCACAAGTCTAGGACTTATCATTGGTTCATTTCCTTCCCCCCTCAAACCCACAGAGGATCATCCCTAAAACATACCCCAAATTCAACCACTTCTACACATCCCACCTCTGCCTCCCTCTTCCAAGTCCCCAACACCCCTCACAGCAGTATGGTTGCCAGGGCTGCCTGGCTGGGCCCACTGCTTCCACTCCAGCTCCACCATCAAATATTCCCTACTCATGGCTTGAGTCACTCCTCTGCTCAGAGCACTCCAATGGCTTCCCATTGCACTTAGAGTACAATGTAAACTCCCACCTGATCTGGCCCCCTCTTCCCTCTGACTTTCCCACAATACCAGTCTCCCCTTATTACTGTCTCCAGCCATTGCAGCCTTCCCAAAGAGTCTCAAGGTGTCATGCTTGTTCCTGCCTTGGAACCGCTGCATGAGCCCTTTTCCTCGCTTGCTGTGCCCTGTTTCTGACAGAACTCAGCTTAAATATGACCTTCCCTGAGCCCCCAACCTAAAGGAGCCCCCCAGCCCAATCTCTAGCACATCACCCTACTGTAATTCTCAATACAGCACTTTTCCCTACTTTATTTATGTATTATGTGTCTCTCTCAATTGGAACATAAGTTCCAGGAGGCCAGTATCCTACCCTTATTTACCATTCTGTCTCAGCACCTCAAACAGAACCTGCCACATAGTAGGGATCATAAATATTTGCAAAATAAATAAGATTAGCTAAACTAATTGAGTGCTTACTATTTGCAAGGCAAGTATATTTCTATATGTCAATAGGTATTGAACCATTATGACAATCCTATGAGATATTTACTTTTATTATCATATTCATTTTACAAATGAAGAAACTGAGGTTAGTCAGTTTAACCAGATGGTAAGTCATTTAACCAAAGCCACACAGCTAATAAATGACAAAGTTGAATTTCAACCCAGGCAGTTGAGTTTCAGAGTCAGTAACCTTAACTCCTATGCAACATTATCTTTCAAATGTCAAGGACCAAAACTTATGGGAAGTAGTTAATGCATTCTCACATGGAAATTCATAATTGTAAATAACTATATTTTAAAATATCTCAAGCCAATAACCTAATCTTCCACCTCAAGAAAGAGCAAACTCAACTAAAAGCAAGAAAAAGTAAAGAAATAAGAAAGACTAGAGTGGAAATAAATGAAATAGAGAATAGAAAAACAACAGAGAAAATCAACAAAACCAAAAGGTGGTTCTTTGAAAGGATCAACAAAATTGACAAACTTTTAGCTAGACTAGCCATGAAAAAAGAGAGAAGACTCAAATAACTAAGTTCAAGAATAAAGACAGGATGTCATTAACCAACTTTACAGAAATAAAAATCATTATATGGGAATATAGAATGTTCCAGCTATTGTGGAGGACAGTTTGTTGACTCCTCAGGAAACTAACTGTAGAACTGCCATATGATCCACCAGTCCAATTGCTGGGCATATACCCAGAAGAATTGATAGCAGGGGCATGAACTGATATATGCACACCAATATTCATAGCAGCATTATTCACTATTGCCAAAAGTTGGAAGCAACCCAAATGTCAACCAACAGATGAATGGATAAGCAAACTGTGGTAGATACGTACAATGGAATATTACTCAGCTATAAGAAGTAATGCAGTATTAACACAAGGGAAAACATGGATGAATCTTGAAGACCTTATATTGAGTGAAGTAAACCAGGTACTGAAGGACAACTATTACATGACCTCACTGATATGACTTAAGCAAATTGAGCATAGTCACAGAGTTAAAGTCTGGAAAATAGGTTTACAGGAGACAGAGAGGAAGTAGAGGGTGATGACTCAATGACCATATGGGCAAAATCTATGATAAAGGGGCAGGTGTAGCTGTGCAGTGGATGAGAATAACAGTAGTGAAGTGAAGTGATTGGGTTCAGTATGCTTGTCTGTGAGAGGGAGTAGGGTATGGGGTTGGGTTAGACTACCCATGGAACTGGGGAGACAGTCAGGGGAAGGAGCAGGTGAACACTGGGAATATGCAGGTCTGTGGTTAAAGCTACAAAGTTGGGACTGTTCTTTTGGTAAATATGGCATGGGAGGGTTATTGGTGTAGTGTGTTGGATGTGGGGTGTGTGTGAAGCAGGATGGACCTGGGGCAGGCTTCTAAAGAATATGTAATTGTTCATCTTTTCATAGTGTATTATATAAGTAGGTGGAGACCCACACATTAAACAAGAAGGTATCAAACTTCTATCCTTGGGAGTCCTGCTATGTCCTCCATTAGAGGGACAAGAATTCCTTGAGAGCATTGGCAATACCTAATAAAAGAAAACAGACCAATATGTCAAACCTTCAATATTATGACTCTTACTCTTCAAATTTGAAACTTACTGGTTATTGTAGGGAAGGGGAAGGGAAGAATAGAATCGATGGAACCTAGGTCATTTTTAGGGCATTAGAATTGTTCAGGATGATCTTGCAATTACGGCTACAGGCCACTTCAAATTTTGTCAAAAACTGTAAAATTGTACTACCCAAAATGTAGGCTGTAATGTAAACCATTGACCAAAGTTTGTAGCAATGCTTCAATATTTGTACATCAATAGTAACAATGTACCATCCACATGTAAAATAGTATTAATAGGGGAAAGGGGGAAAGGAGGAGGGTGTTTGGTATGTGAAAATTCCCTGTATTCTCTATATGACATTTCTGTACCTTAAATCTTCTTTGAAGATATAATGAAGAAAATAAGACACTGGGGTATATATGGAAGCAAATGTCACTGTACGTATGGACAACAAATCTTACAGTGATGAAAGAAAAAAAAATCATTATAAGGGAATACTATGAACAACTATATGCACACAAATTAAATAACTTAGATGAAATGGACAAATTCCTAGAAAAACACAAATTACGAAAATTGACTCAAGAAGAAACTGAAAATCTGAATAGACCTGTAATAAGTAAGGGGATCAAATTAGTAACTAAAAAACTTCCCACCAAGGAAAGCCAAGATTCAGATGGCTTCATTTGGTGAATTATTTTTTTAAAGTCAATTTTAGTGATACATATTTATAAAGCATACAATCCATCCAAAGTGTACAATCAATGGCATTTGGTATAATCACAGAGTTATATATTCATCACATCAATCAATTTTAGAGCATTTTAACTATTCCAATAATAATAATAGAAACAAGAAGCAAAACAAAAACAAACAAACAAAAAACAGACAAACAAAAAACTCTATCCCTTAATAATCACCTCTCAATCTCTCTATCCTTCCTTTGCCATACATAGATGATATTTTATTTCCGTCCCTCTAATTTATTTGTATTTATATTTTGTATAAAGGGAGTCAAACAACATGTAGAGTACCTTTTGTCTAGTTTCCTTTATTTAGTATATTTCCTTTTTTTTCTTTAATCCTTAATGGAAGTTCACTGACGAATTCTATCAAATGTTTGAGAAGAATTAATACCAGTCTTTCACAAACGCTTCCAAAAAATAGAAGAGAGGTGAAAACTTCCCAACTCATTCTATGAGGCAAGTATTATCCTGCCAGACAAAGATATCACCAGAAAAGATAATTTCAGACCAATATCCCCCATAAACATATGCAAAAATCTTCAACAGAATACTAACAAACTGAATCTAGCAATTGCAATTTATAAAAAGGATTTTACACCATGACCAAATGGGATTTATCCCAGGAATGCAAAGTTGGTCTAACATCTGAAAATGAATTAATGTAATACAACATAATGATAAAGGACAAAAAACAAAACAAAACAAACCATGATCATTTCAATAGGTGGAGAAAATGCATTTGAAAAAATCTAACACCCTTTCATGACAACACACACACACACACTCAACAAACTAGGAATAGAAGGTGTGATAAGTTCACGTGTCAACTTGGCTAGTTTATGGTGCCCAGTTGCTTAGTCAAGCAAGCACTGGCCTGATTATTACTGTGAGG
Organism: Tolypeutes matacus; assembly: GCA_026826555.1. Classification (NCBI taxonomy): domain Eukaryota; kingdom Metazoa; phylum Chordata; class Mammalia; order Cingulata; family Chlamyphoridae; genus Tolypeutes; species Tolypeutes matacus. The sequence goes on along the minus strand of JAKSZT010054301.1, from coordinate 4,193,852 downwards.
ATATTTCATGGATTTAAATCATTAGCCAGTTGATTGCATCTATGGCTGATTACACCACAATCAACAAAGGAGATTGCTTTCAGTAATGAGAGAAGTCTTATGCAATCAGTTGAAGGTTTTAAAGGAGAACTGATGATTTTAGCAGTCAGAAAGAAGAATTTATCTTTATTTCAGTCAGTCAGCTTCTCCTGGGAAATTCATAAAACCTTCATCAGAGTTCCCAATTTGTGGCCTGCCCTATGGGATTCTGATTTGCCAATCCCACGGTCACATGAGCCAATTCCTATAATAATGTCATATAACATTTACATATATATATGTAAGTATATCAGTTCTGTTGGTTCTGTTTCCCTGGAGACGCTTGACTAATACAGATTTTGGAAACCAAGAGTGGTGCTTGAGAAACAGAATCTTAAGGATGAGATTTCAGAGTTGGTTCTGGGATTTTTGGAATTAGTTCTCTAATCTGGTTAGATTAAAAGCCACTAATGGACCTTGAGAGCATGTTTGGAGGTCCCAGCAGGGGAGCGCAGCTACTCGTATACCCTTGACCGAAGAACGGTCCTCCTCTAGCGGGGAAGGTCGTCCTCTTCGACCGACCGCGCAGCTACGGGAGGGACGTAGGTGGAGCGGTGAGGGAGGAAGGGGACACCCGCCTAGCCAGCCAGATCAGCCGAATCAACCCTGGAGATCAATGGGGTGACAGATGTCGCAGCCAGATCGCCCTCACATCCATGGATGGGGGCGGATGTGGCTCAAATGGTTGGGTGTCCGTCCCTCTGCCATGTGGAGGGACCTGGGTTCGATCCCCGGGACCTCTCGGTAAAATGAAAACAATATGTATATATAGAAGGCGCAAGGGCTGCCAGGCTCTGTGTGCCGGTGAGCCGCCAGGCCCCGGGAGCCATGCAGCAAGATGATGACTTAACAGGGGAGAGACAAGATGAGATGCTCCGAAAACCCACCCCAGGTGGGGCAGGTAGCAGAACACCTCTCTCCTACATCGGAGGTCTACCAGGATCGAATCCTGGTGAAGACTGGAGGAGGAGGATGGGAGGAGATGGTAGGAGACAGACACAGAGAATTGCCCAGCCAATGGACACAAAACAGCAAAATAGGAAAGGAGGGGTTTAAAATGGATAAAGTAAATAAATAAATCTTTAAAAAAAAAAAAAAAGCCACTAATGGCTCTATTTCCAATGATTCAAAATGTCACTGATAATCCATGGCATGAATTGTCAATAGAGATAGACAAAATATCACCATTGGATACTTCTACTCAAATGCTGACAAAAGGCTCTTAGTGACAGTGTACAGGCATACCTCGCTGAATTGCACTTCCCTTTGTTGTGCTTCTCAGATACTGCATTTTTTACAAATTGAAGGCTTGTGGCAACACTGCATCGAGCAAGTCTATCAGTACGATTTTTCCTATAGCATGTGCTCACTTGTGTCTCTGTGTCACATTCTGATAACTCACGCTATTTCAAACTTTTTCATGATTATTACATCTGTTATGGTGGTCTGTGACCAATGATCTTTGATGTCACTATTGTAATAGTTTCAGGGCACCGTGAACCACACCCATATAAGACGGTGAACTTAATCTATATGTGTTGTGTGTGTTCGGACTGCTCCACCAACCAGCTTGTCCCATCACTTGCCCTCTTCTTGGGCCTCCCTATGCCCTGAAGTACAACAATATGGAAATTAGGGCGATGAATAACCCTATAATGGTCTCTAAGTGTTTAAGTGAAAGGAAGAGTTACACGTCTGTCACTTGAAATAAAAAAGCTAGACATGATTAAGCTTAGTGAGGAAGGCATGTCAAAATCCAAGATAGGCCAAAAGCTAGGCCTTTTGCATCAGCTAGCCAAGTTGTGAATGCAAAGGAAAAGCTCTTGAAGGAAATTAAAAGTGCTACTCCAGTGAACACATGAATGACAAGAAAGCAAAAAAACCTTATTGATGGTAAGGAGAAAGTTTTAGTAGTCTGGATAGAGGATCAAACTAGCCACAACATTCTCTTAAGCCAAAGCCTAATTCGGAGCAAGACTCTGTTTCTCTTCCATTCTCTGAAGGCTGAGAGAAGTGAAGAAGCTGCAGAAGAAGAGTTGAAACTTGCAGAGGTTGTTCAGGAGGTTTAAGGAAAGAAGCCCTCCCCGTGACATGAAAGCGCAGGGTGAGGCAGTAAGTGCTGCTGTGGAAGCTGCACTAAGTACCCGAAAGATCTAGCTAAGGTAGTTGATGCAGGTTACTTCATTAAACAACAGATTTTTATGTAGACGAAACAGCCTTCTATTGGACGAAGATGCCATCTAGGACTTTCAGAGCTACAGAGAAGTCAATGTCTGGCTTCAAAGTTTCAAAGGGCAGGCTGACTCTCTTATTAGGGGCTAACACAGCTGGTGATTTTAAATTGAAGCCAATGCTCATTTACCATTCTGTAAATCCAAGGGCCCTATGGTACTTTGAGACTTTTATGGACCCCAGAAAATCATGTTCTTAGAGCTAATCCATTCCTGTGGGTATAAAAGTAGTGTAGGTGGGCCTTTTTATTTTATTTTTTTTAAGAGAAGTTGTGAGCTTACAAAACAATCATGCATAATGTGCAAAATTCCCATACATCACCCCTCCACCAACACCTTACATCGTTGTGGAACATTTGTTACAGATTATGAAAGAACATCATCAGACTATTACTACTAACTATGATCCATAGCGTACACTTTGTATATTTTTCCATACACCCCTATCAACACTATGTACTAGTATTGTACATTTGTTATATTTCATGAGAGAACACTCTCATATTTGTACTGTCAACGACAGTCCATCTTCCAACATGGTTCACTGTGTTATTCAGTCCTTTGCCTTGTACATCATAACCAATGTGTACACTCAGTGGCTCTCACTTTCATCACAGAGTTGTGTAGTCATTGTCCCAGTTAACCTTTAAATATTTTCCTTAGTCCAAAAGAAAAAGTCCCATACCTCCCTATTACTGGCACTTAAAGTTGATCTAGTACCTTCTTTGACACTGATGCAAGTATATTACAATATTGCTGTTAACTATAGTCCATAAGCTACATTAATTGTATTTTCCCAAGCATCACTATATTCTTACCACCTTGTAATATTGACATACATTTGTTCTAGTTCATAGAAGAATATTTCTTGTATTTGCATTATTAACCACAATCCTCATCCACCTCTGGCTTTACTATGCTATTCAGTCCCTAGATTATTCTCTAGCTTTCTTTCCATTGATATTTACATTCCTAGACTACCTCTTTCAGTCACAACCTATTTATAAACCAGTTGTGTCAGTTAAACTTACGATAATGTGTTTAGGTGTGACCTTTTGATTAGATTACTTCAGGAGGATGTGACCCAGGGTGGGTCTTAATCCTCTTACTGGAGTACTCTACAAATGGGATGACTATGGAGAGAGATAGAGAGAAACCTGCAGAAACATAGACAGAAAGCCACAGGAGCATAGAGAAAGCCAGAGGAAGCCAGAAGGTGAAAACAACAAAACCTAGAGGAGAAGGGAGAGACCAGCAGATGCCACCATGTGCCTTGCTTTGTGAGAGAGGAGTCCAGGATGGCCAGCAGCCTGTCTTCAGGGATAGAGTATTGTCTGATGGTGCCTTGATTTGGACATTTTCACAGCCTTAGAACTGTAAGCTTATAAACTAATAACCCCCCGTTGTAAAAGCCAACCCATTTCTGGTATTTTGCATTAGGGCAGCCTAGCTGACAAAAACAGGCCCTTCAGAATTATGGTAAATCTGCTGCATCTGTGCTCTATAAATGGAACAACACAGCCTGGATGACAGCACATCTGTTTATAACATGTTTTACTGAATATTTTAATCCTACTGTTGACATCTACTTGTTCAGAAAAATAGCCTTCTTTCAAAATATTACTGCTCATTGACAATGCACCTGGTCACCCAAGCGCTCTGGTGGAGACATACAATGAGATTAATGTTGTTTTCATGCCTGTTAACACAATATTCATTCTGTAGCCCATGGATCAAGGAGTAATTTTAGCTTTCAAGTCTTATTATTTAAGAAGTACTTTTCATAAGGCTATAGCTGTCATAGATAGTGATTCTTCTAATGGACCTGGGCAATGTCAATTGAGAAACTTCTGGAAAGGATTCACCATTCTAGATGCCATGAAGAACATTCATGATTCATGGGAAGAGGTCAAAATATCAACATTTACAGAAGTTTGGAAGAAGTTGATTCCAACCCTCATGGATGAATTGGAAGGGTTCAAGACTTCAGTGGAAGAAATAACTGCAGATGTGGTGGAAATAGCAAGAGAACTAGAATTAGAAGTGGAGCCTGAAGATTTGACTGAATTGCTGGAATCTCATGATAAAACTTTAACGGATGAGGAGTTACTTTTTATGGATGAGCAAAGAAAGTGGTTTCTTGAGAAGGAAACTACTCCTGGTGAAGATGCTATGAATATTGTTGAAATGACAACAAAGGATTTAGCATATTACATAAACTTAGTAGATAAAGCAGCAGCAGGGTTTGAGAGGATTGACTCCAATTTTGAAAGAAGTTCTATTGTGGGTAAAATGCTAGCAAGCAGCATCACATGCTACAGAAAAATCTTTCATGAAAGGAAGAGTCAATTGATGCAGTGAACTTCATTGTTGCCTTATTTTAAGAAATTTCCACAGCCACCCCAACCTTCAGGAACCACCACCCTGATCAGTCAGTAGCCATGAATATCAGGGCTTGCCTCCAGTGGCTAAAAGACTATGACTCACTGAAAGCTCAGATCATGGTTAAAATTTTTTATCAATAAGTATCTTTTAATTAATGTATGTACATTGTTGTTTTATTTTTATTTTTTTAAAGATTTTATTTATTTATTCATTTATCCCCCCTTGCTGCTTGTGCTCGCTGGGTCAGCCAACCACGCCGTGCGGGCGGGCCTGCCCTCACCAGGAGGCCTCAGGAACCGAACCCGGGGCCTCCCATATGGCAAACGGGAGCCCTACTGATTGAGCCACAGCCGCTTCCCTACATTGTTGTTTTAGACATAATGCTATTGCACATTTAATAGACTACAGTATAGCATAAACATAACTTTTATATGCAAAAGGGGTGCTGATGCAAAGTACCAGAAATCTGTTGGTTTTTATAAAGGGTATTTATTTGGGGCAGAAGCTTACAGTCACAAGGCCCTAGAGTCCAACTCAAGGTTACTTCTTCACAAAATTCTGTTGCCACATGTTGAAGCAAGATGGCTTCCGATACCTGTGAGGGTTCAGCTTTCCTCTTTCCTCTTAAGGCTCCATGCATCCAGCTTCTTCTGATCTCAGCCGTAGGCTGGCATAAGACTCATTTCTCTTCCTATGGTTCATTTCTTTCTAGGCTCAGCTGCTCTGTTCTCTTTACAAGGTCAGCTATAGACTATCAGGCTCATCTCTTTTCCTGTGGCTGCAGTATCCTCTGTATATCTTCTCTGTGTATCTATTTCCATATGAGTCTGTTTCATCAGCCCACCAAGGGGGCTAGGACTCAACACTGAGTCGCACTCTAATGATGTGGTTGAATCAAAGCCCTAATCTTAACATAATTTAATCAAATGCCTCATTTGGATCTAATATAGTCAAAGGGTTAGCATGTCAGAGCAACAAACCAGTTTACAAACATAATCAATATCTCTTTTTGGAATTCATAAATAATATCAAACTGCCACACATTGGGAAACCAAAAAATTTGTGTGTCTCACTTTATTGCAATATTCGCTTTTTTGTGGTGGTCAGGAACTGAACCTGCAATATCTCCATGGCATGTCTGTATTTGATACCTTAACAGTTTTGTGGGGTTAAAATGGATAATGATGCTGGCTCATTGTTCCTAAATATGCTGGTACAGTTGTTAAAGAAAAGGATGACCTCAAGGCTTCAAATTTCCAACTCAAGTGCTGCTTGAAGAACATGAAAGTTTCTAAGTGTGCCCTGAAAGGAACTCATTTTTTGTAGCCACTGACTTGAAATTTATGAAAATCAGACCCAGAGTCTCATTGAATTACAATGTAAAATGAATTCCTAACTTTGCAGAGTATCAGCTTTTAAAGTGAGGGCATTGATGGGGAAGGAATGGACTCCTGAAAATTAGATTAGGACATATGGGCTGATAATGATGATGGTGGGGATATTGAAACCCTAGGTTCTGCTGAGTCTTCCTTACCAGATAAACCTGTAATGGTCTTCCCTGAGAAATCAGCAATCCCCTCTATACCTAAAGAGATTAACACTGATGTGCCTTATTAACCTGTGCTTTCCCTGAGGAAACATACCTAACACTTCTCTCTGAAGAGATTAGCCCTCTTTCACCAGATGAAACTGTAATGGTAGTTGGTTTGAAAGACACTGCTAATTCCTCTTATGACTCACCCTCATCACCCCTCTTTTCTTCCAGACCTATAACTAGACTGAAGTCCCAACAGGCCCTGAAAAGTGAGGTAAAAAGTGTGACCCATAAGGAGGTATGCTTCATTCCAAAAGAACTGCACAATTTTCCCAATTTATATAGACAGAAATCAGACAAATAAAATGTATGGAAATGGATATAGGGATAGTGGGGGAAGGAACATAAAGTTAGATCTGGCTGAATTTATATATTTGGTCCCACTGAGCAAAGATTCTGGATTCAATGTTGTAGCTGGAGGGGGTTAGAAAGAACTCTAACAGTTCATTCAGGTGATTGGCCTGTGTAGAAAACAGATGGATCTTGGAGGATGACAGTGGATCACTGTAACTTAACCAGGTGGTGACTCCAATTGCAGCTGCTTTTCCATATGTGGTGTCATTGCTTGGACACATAACCTGGAACCTGGTGTATAGCGATTGATCTGGCAAGTGCTTTTTTCCTCAATACCTGTTAGTAAAACCACCAAAACCAGTGTAGCCGTTGGGCAATTTGATGTAATTATGAATTCCAAAAATATATATTGGATTATGCTTGTAAACTGATCAGTTCATCTGGGCATGATTAAGTTATGATTAGGGCGTTGACTGGGCCACGTCAGTAGGGTGTTGAGCCCCACCTCCTGGTGGGTGGGGAATCAAATATAAAAGGCATCACAAAGAACAGAGTTGCAGCAGTTTTGAGTAGTAGTTTTGATGTTGGAGTTTGATGTTGGAGAGAATGCCCCAAGAGAAAAGAAGCAAGCTGTTCACCTGAGAGTCTACAGCTGACCTTGTGGAGGAAACAGAGGAGCTAAGCCCGGAGAGAAATGCAGCCCCAGGAAGAGAGGAACCCAAGAAGCCTGAACCCTGGCAAACATCGGCAGCTGTCTTGCTCCAACATGTCACAATGGACTTTGGTGAGGGAAGAAACTTATGCTTTATGGACTGGTATCTGTGGACTTCTACCCCAAATAAATACCCTGTATAAAGACCAACCCATTTCTGGTATTTTGCATTAGCACCCCTTTGGCTGACTAATACAGAATTTGGTACCAAGGAGTGGGGAAGTGCTTTTGCAATTACCAAAATGCTGGAACGGTTTTATAAATGGGTAAGGGGTATTTTTTGGAGGAATTGTGAAACGCTTGATGGAAAAGGCCTGCAGTGCTTTGAAGAGACTGCTGATAGTAATATGGATGCTAAAGAGACTTTTTATGATGCCTTGGAAGTAAATGATGAAACTATTATTGGACACTGGAGGAAAGGCGATCCATATTTTAAAGTTGCAGAGAGGGAAGCGGCTGTTGGCTCAATCAGTAGGGCTCCCGTTTACCATATGGGAGGCCCCGGGTTCGGTTCCCGGGGCCTCCTGGTGAAGGCAAGCCCGCCCACACGGCGTGGTTAGCTGACCCAGCGAGCACAAGCAGCAAGGGGGGGGGGTAAACGAATAAATAAATAAAATCTTTTAAAAAAAAAATAAATAAATAAAGTTGCAGAGAACTTAGCAAGAATAACTCCTGGTGTTATATGGAAGACAGAATTTGAAAATGGCAAACCTGAGCATTTAGCTAAAGTACTTTCCAAGGTAAACTCAGAGAACGTGGTTTGGCTTCTCCTTGCAGCTTATAGCAAAATACTAGAAGAGTGAAATACACTAAGGACTCAACTTTTGGGCACAAAGAAAACAGAAACTGATTCCGGAACTTCCATGTTTCTCGAAATCAGGTTCCCAAATGAAAGTGTCCCATTTGAAGACTTAGCTAACCCTGGAACTTGTAAATCAGAACTGAAGATGCAGTTATCTCAGAAAGACTTGAGAAAAGTCTTACTGTCTGATGGCTTGGACCTCTGCTCCTTGCATGCTAAACCAACAAGGTTTTTGAGAGCACTGTATGAACAAAACCACTGTTTGCTTGGACTAAAAAGGACATGGAAAGGAGACATTGAAGAAGAAACAGCTTTAAGGATAAAACCATGGAAGCTGAGATATGGGATTAAAACATCACCTTGGGGAAGCGGCTGTGGCTCAATCAGTGGGGCTCCCGTTTACCATGTGGGAGGCCCCGGGTTCAGTTCCCGGGGCCTCCTGGTGAAGGCAGGCCCGCCCGCACGGCGTGGTTGGCTGACCCAGCGAGCACGGGCAGCGGGGGGGGGGGTGATAAATGAATAAATAAATTTTAAAAATCTTTAAAAAAAATAAAACAAAAAAATAAAACATCACCTTGGGCCAAGAGAGGAACCCCACCCATGTATACAGAGAGGGTGAGTTTGCCCCAGCAGTTGAAGAGGGTGGAGTTTCCCACCCTATATTCAGGAGGAGTTTTGCTGCCCCAGGGTACAGGGAGGTTGGAGCACATTCCTCAAAGATTAGGACTGTTAAGGTCAGTACCCCATAGGTCTGAAAGGGGTGCTTCTTCCCCCATGGATTAGAGAAGGCCAGGTGGTCAACCCATGGCACTGAGTGGGTTGAACCTGTATGCCAAAGATTAGGGGGAATGTTGTCTTCACCTCACTATACTAGGAGGGCTAAGACTCTAACCCAAAGATTTGGTAAGGTATGGGAATCATCCCAACACTCTTGGAGGGTGAGGTCTGGAGCTTGGTAGACACCCAGATGCTTGATGAGGGTGGAAGCGGTTCCATCTGACGCCTCCCACAACCAAAAATGAGTCACAATGCCTAGTTGGCCTCTTTGGACTTTGGAGGCAACATGTTCCTCATTTGGGTGTGCTACTCCAGCCCATTTACCAAGTGACCTGACAATCTGCTAGTTCTGAATGGCGACCAAAACAAGAGGAAGCTCTGCAATAGGTCCAGGCTGCCATGCAAACTGCTCTGCCACTTGGGCCATATGATTCAGAAAATCCAATGGTGCTGGAAGTGTCAGTGGCAAATAGAGATACTGTTTGGAGTCTTTGGCAGGCCCCTTGTGGAAAATCAAAGTGCAGACCCTTAGGATTTTGGAGCAAAGCCTTGCTATCCTGTGCAGATAAATACTCTCCTTTTGAGAAACAGCTTTTGGCCTGCTACTAGGCCTTAATAGAGATGGAACACTTAATCCTGGGCCACTAAGTTTCCATGAGATCTGAGTTACTCATCATAAACTGGGTGTTGTCTGACCCACCAAGACATAAAGTTGGGCATGTACAGTGGCATTGCATATTCAATGTAAGTGATATATGTGAGATCAGTCTTAAGCAGGACCTGAAGTCACAAATAAGTTATACAAGGAAGTGGCCCAAGTGTCCATGGCCCCCACTCCTGTCACATTACCTTCTCTTTCCTAGCCCTCAACTATGATCTCTTGGGGAGTTCTCTACGATCAGTTGACTGAGGAAGAGAAAACTCGGGCCTGGTTCACAGATGATTCTGCATGATATACAGGTACTACCAGAAAGCAGACCGCTGTAGCACTATAGTACCTTTCTGGGGGCATCCCTGAAGGACAGTGGTGGAGAGAAATCCCCAGTGGGCAGAACTTTGAGCAGTGCACCTACTTGATCATCTTGTGTGGAAAGAGAAATGGCCAGAGGTGCCTTTGTATACTGATTCATGGACTGAGGCCAATGGTTTGGCTGGATGGTCAGGGACTTGGAAGGAACATGACTGGAAAATTTGTGATAAAGGAGTCTGGGGGAGACGTATGTAGATAGACCTTTCTGAATGGGCAAAAGACATGTATACTTGTGTCCATGTGAATTGCTCACCAGAGGGTGGCTTCAGCAGAGGACTACGGTGGTTTGGAGCTATGTAGCCCAGAAAAACATACTTTTAAACTTAATCCATTCCTGCGGGTGTGAACTCTTGTAAATAAGACTTTTTGATGAGGTTACTTCAATTAAGGTGTGGCCCAGCTGAATCAGGATGGGTCTTAATCGTATTACTGAAGACTTTACAGAGGTGGTCATAGAGAGTGAGAAAGCCACACGAGTGGCCAGAAGCTGGAAGTCAATGGAATCAAGAAGCCAGGAGAGGCCACCATGTGCATTGCCATACGATAGAAAAGCCAAGGACCAAGGATCACTGGCAGCCAGCCCCAGAACACTAAAGTCTGCTGGGAGAAAGCATTGCCTTGATGATGCCTTGATTTTAGACTTCCAGCCTCAAAAAACTTCCAGCCTTAAATAAATTTCCATTGTTTAAGTCAACTCATTGCAAGGTATTTGCTTTAGCAACCAAGAGACTAAAACAAGGATTTTAATAATCAAATGGATATGATTATCTGCTCTGTGGACACCAGTTGGTTTCTTTCCTAGATGCACCTGTCATTGTCCAATGGGATCATGAACAAAGTGGCCATGGTGGTAGGGATGGAAGTTACATGTGGACTCAGCAATATTTACTTCCCAGGTCAACATGGCTACAGCCACTGCTGGGTGCCCAATCTGCCAGCAGCAGAGACCAACACCCAGTCCCTGATATGGCAGCATTCCCTGAGGCCATTAGCCTGCTCCCTGGTGGCAGGTTGGTTGATTACATTGGGCCACTTTCATCATGGAAAGTACAGCATTTTGTTCTTACTGGAATAGACACACTCCAGATACAGATTTGCCTTGCCTGTAAGCAATGTTTTTGCTACAACTACCATCCGTGTACTTACAGAATGCATTATTGACACTCATGGTATTTGTTTTCGTTCGCCAAAGGGTGCTGATGCAAGGTACCAGAAATGTGTTGGATTTTATAAAGGGGATTTTTTGGGGGTTAAAATCTTATAGTTCCAAGGCTGTGAAAAGCCAAGGCACCATCAGAGATGCTTCTCACCAAAGTCAGCTACTGTTGACCCCAGAATGTTGCCACGTGGTGAAGCAAGGTGGCTGCTGATCTCTGCCGAGGTTTCAGCCTTCCCCTCCAGGCTCACCATCTTCCCTTGAGCTTCTTCCTGGGCCCAGATTCTTAGGGCTTCATGCTTAAGCAACCCTGGAATCCTCTCTCTTATATGGCAGAGTCAAACATGGTGGCTTCCTGTTCCTGTGTCTGTCTGAGTGAGTCTCTCTGTGTTTCTGTTAATATCAGACCCAGCAAGGGGGTGGAGACTCAACCTGAGTCATGCCTCACTGACTTAGTCCAATCAAAAGCCCTAAATGGACCTTATCAAGTAATTTACTCAAAGGCTCCTCAACTGAATTTAATGCAATCAAAAGGTATCACACCCAGAGGAACAGATTAGTTTACAGATATAATATTTCTCTTTTGGGGATTCATAAAATAATTTCAAACTGCCACAGTATTCCACACAGCATTGCTTCTGACGAAGGAACCCACTTCACAGCAAATGAAGTGCTGGAATGGGCACATGCTCGTGATTGTATAACCCTGTGACTCTATTTTAAAACATTAAATTATAAACTTTAAATGGGAAAATTGTTTGATATGTGAATTATATCTCAATAAACTTGGTTTTCAAATGGAAGGAGATAGTGGGGTGTCCTTAGAGGAGAGGCTGGAGGGAGAGAAATAAATTGAGGATTATTTGGCCAGAGATGGGGCTAGTGAGCTCACGCTGAAAAGACTGCTTAGCCCTTGGGGTAAGAGGGTCCCCAATCAAGTCAGGAGGCCCTCCCACATTGAGGGAGGAAAAGAGGACGAAGCAGGAAAGGAGGCTGAATAGGAGCAGACAACAGGGCAAGAGAAACCCAGGGGAGTGTTTTAGGAAGGAGGCAGAAGGTACGGGCAGGAAGCAGGGCCAATCCCAGGCTAGCCTGCACCTTTGGCAAAGTGACCCATGGGCCCTGCTAACGCCTCCCCTGGCAGCAGAGGGTGTAGGTAGGCCGAAGGAGTAGGGGAAAAGCGCTCAGGGCTTGCTGTCGAGCATTCCAGGACAACCTTAGCTCTGGCACTTGTTATCTGAGTGACCTTAGGAAAGACAGTGAGCCCGTTTCCTCGACTCCCAAATGGGGCTAGTACTGCTGACCTTTTAGGGTTTGGGGGAACGTTAACTACTACAGCATCTGCAAACTGCCTGGCACGCAGCCCGCACTTTAGCTGTTAAGCGCTCTGGCTCCAGAAACAGGCGGTGAGCCGCTGAGCTTGGGCAGTTTCCTCAACCTCTCTGGAGCTCGGCTTTCTCACCTGTCAAAGGGAACACTGGCTTGTCGTGAGAGTTCATGAGAAAATGCAGGTGGAGCACTTGGTACAGGGCCTGGCACGCAGTAAGGGCTTAATAAAGACCTGTGCCCCCGTCCTCTCGCGGCCCTTGCACTGAAGAAGGAGCCTGCTTGGGTGACAGTTTGTGGCACCAGGGGCCATGGGAGAAGCTCCGACGGCTTGCAGGTTTCTGCAGGGCCAGACCTCGTCAACAGCCCCTAGCTTCAGCCACCGGGGTCAGCCCCCCCACCCAGAGGGTTCCGACTGACAGCCGAGCCTTGGGCCTTAGCAGGAGTGGGGGGAGGGGTGTGTGTTTGGGGTGGGGGTTCCAGTCCTCCAGCCCCATCCTTAGCTGATACTGACTCCCAGACCGGCGACGTGATCACCCCTTGGCCCAGGCAGGGGGACAACTGCATGGGGCCACCCGGTGACTCGCATCCCTCGCATAGGACCCGCTTAACCTTGAGCAGCTGCGGAGTTCACGGCCATCAGCTGGGCCCCACCAGGCCGTAAATCACTGGCGGTCAGCGTGGCCAGCGGCTGTCCTGGCAGCAGGGGGGAGGGGACGCAGGCAGGAGGTGCCTTCCTGTTTCTAGCCGAGGGGAGCCTTTGCGATGGACTCATCCTTAAGTAAGCGGAGGTCTTTAGATACCGCATGCCGGAAGAAACAAGGCTTCACACGGGGACATTAAATGTACAAGCCACGCTGGAAACTGGGAGAGAAAGTGTGAAATAAAAGCCGCTAGTGCACACGCTATGGGATCGTGGGGACCTGCAGTCTCTGGGAGCTCCCTGGCTGTGAACAGGAAGCAACTAATCCACAGATCCCACTGATGCCCAGAACACATGCTCCGTGCCTGCACCCGCCCCGGGGCCAGCGACATCCAACAGGCTCCCAGCCACCAGCAGAGCAGGGGAGCCCTCAGCCAAGAGGACTAGGAAACGCGCCCCGGAGCATGTTCGCTGCAGAAACCAGAAGACAGCGCTGGATGTTTCTCTTGTCTCCTGAGAGTGGATTCCAGGCAGCTGGCCCATGTGTTTATTTTGCTCCTGTGTGATGTGTCTAGTAATGGTACTTTTCCCTTTCACATCGTCACGGAAAGGAAAGCAGTGTTAATTATTTTGCCATTAGAGTCATAACTGCAAAAACTCGGCAGAGGTTGGAAACAGGCGTGACTATTAAGCTACAGGCTTGCAACGCCAACCTCTTGACAAAGACTGGGGAGAAAACTACAATCGTCGAGGGGGATCTGTTTTTCATTGTTCTCGGCAAAACTGACGTGTGGGGTCAGGATAAGGGCTGCCCGATGGCCTGGTAATGGCTGGAAGGGGCTGGGGGTGCAGGGGTGAGGAGGCTGTTCTCATACCTTCCGTCCAAGCTTCTTTCACCAAGCTAGACACGTAAGATTTTCTACTTGCCTGCGTCTTAAACGTCTGTAAAAAGTTTACTTAAAAAAATGTTTGTGAATGGTTTTTTTCTGCAAACAATTTAGAATCGTTTCAAAGGAATTTATAGGGTGAAAGTGACTTTAAGGATTACCTAACCCAATCCCACTGCTTTCCTGAGGAACGTTGGAACACCCAGACAAAGAAACTGGCCAGGGTCACCCACCGAGTCAGAGCAGAACCAGGAGTGACACCCCAATCCTCTCCGTGTCCCTTCGTGACCTCCGCGAGGCTGATCCTTTTACAGGACCATGGCTTTCCTTCTTTTTTTAAATGGTGATTATATTTTTGCATCTCTTAAAATTAAGATGTTAATTTATTTAACTAGTTTTTAAAGAAGTTAAAGATTCAAAAGATAGGGGGCGGAGGTGGCTCAACTGGTTGAGCGTCCATCTACCATATGGAGGGACCCGGGTTCGATCCCCGGGACCTCCCGGTAAAATAAAAAAAATAATAATAATAAAATTAAAAAAAAAAAAAAAAGTTAAAAAAAAAAAAAAGATTCAAAACAACCCAAATTTAAAAGGTAGTGGGGGGGGGCCGATGGGGCTCGAATGGTTGGGGGTCTGTCACCCATATGGAGGGACCTGGGTTTGACCCCGGGACCTCCTGGTGAAAAAAAAAAAGGTAGTGAGGAAAGTATACAGGAAGCCTCCTTCCCTTGCCCCTCCGACACTCCTCTCCCCCCAGCCCCTCCCTAGGCCCAGGTGCCACGGGACAGAATTCTGTGCATCCTTCCAGAGAAACTCTGTGCAGGACAAACATGCTCTCTTCCTACTGTATACACCATTCCCCACCTTGTTCCTATCACTTCATTACACACATCAAAGACTTCATTTTAATACTCTTAACCCCTGCCCCACCCTTTTTAAAGGCTACAGAATATTTCTTTGTGTGCACTATTTAAACAGATCTCCTATTAGTAGACATTTGATATTAGATCAATGCTGTAGTATAGACCCTTTTCATCTTTTTTACATAAGTTTAAGTAGTTCATCAGAGAAATTCCTAGAAACAGAATTTTAGAGAATCAAACGCCCATTTAGTAAATATTGCCAAATTGCTAGCCACAAAATGTACCCTTTTGCCCTTTCATAAGCAGTGTGTGAGAGCCCCTATTTCCCTAGATCTTGCAACAGGGAGTGTTGTCAGGCTCTTTGGACTTTGCCAATCTCATAGATTGAAAATGATATGTCAGGGTAATAGTAACTTGCCTTTCTCCTATGAGTGATACTGACCATATTTCATTTGATTGACTCATTTGCATTTCTGCTTGTGAGAACAGATCTGTTTATAGCTATTTTCCATTTTTCAATTCCACTTTTTACATTGGGTTGTTGGTTTAGCATCATCAACAAAAACAATTTTTTAGGAGGTACAGGGGATTGAACCCAAGACCTTGTACATGGGAAGCAGGCGCTCAACACTTGAGCTACATCTGCTTCCCCATCATCAAATTTTAATTTAAAAAGATATAACCAAAAATCCCACCCTGGCAGCACAAAAACCACAGTAATTTTTGTGCAGTCTCTAATTTTTATCTGGTGGCTTGGTGGTCTTTTCCATAGGCATACATATTTTCACACTGTTGCAACTAATTAGTAATATTAATAGTACCCACCGTTTATTGAGTACTTCTTGGGCGCTGGGCATTGTGCTAAATAATCATGGGATATATGAAATTTCTACTTCTGCTTTTTCAGAGAATGTAGCAGGAGCGTTTTTTATGTTACAACATAGTCTTCATGATTCTCATTTATAATGGCTGCTTAGCATTCTGTCAAGATAGTATATACACTTTCATGTAATTAGCTGTTCTCTAATTGTTCGCTTTCAGTTGCTTCTATTGCCTTATCATTTCTGATTAGCAAAACTCTTCAAATCCCTTCTATTTAAAAAATTAAATTCTTACATTGATATTGTAAATTACATCTTACTTAGATGTCAAATAAGTACCCTTAAATATTTATAAATATTCAATCATCATAATTAAAATGTTTGCCTTATGAAATAGGAGGAAATGAAATGGCAGAGGTAATAGTGGCTATAAAGGCACACATAGACATGTACAATACCATGTACATTGTACTCCAAGACCTACCAAACTCATCTCCATTTGGTGGAATTTTCCCCCATGATTTAAAATCATTGTTGGAAAATTATATTCACCATACCTGCTGAAAAGGTGTTTCGTTTAATACGACTTTATTTGTAAGCACTTTCAAAACGAAGACAACAGCGCTTCTGTTTGAGGGTGATGAAAACTTGGGGTAATGAATGATGGTGACGGTAGCACAACATTGTAAGTGGAATTAACGCCACTGAATTGTACATTTAAAATGGTTAAAATGGCAAGTTTTATGTTATATTTATGTTACCACAACAAAATTTTTTAAATAACTAAATCAAGACACTTTTTTTCTTAAATTATTTATTTTTAATTGTGGGAAAATATACATAATATAAAAATCATTTTAACCATTTTCAGTGGACAATTCTTGGACATTAAGTACACTCACAGTACTGTGTAACTTTCACCACTGTCTATTTCCAGGCTATTGTCATCATCCCAAACCAGAACTCATACTCACCTAGCAAGAATTCCCCATTCCCCTCTTCCCCCTACCCCTGGTAACCATTTTTCTGCTTTCTGTCCCTGTGAATTTGCTTACTCTAAGTATTTCATACAAGAGGAACTATACAATATTTGTCCTTTTGTATTTGGCTTAATTCACTCAATATGATGTCTTCAAGTTTCATCCTTGCTGTAGCAATGTCCTAGCACGTCCTTTCTTTTAACAGCTGAATAATATTCCATTGTATGACTGTGCCTCATTTTGTTTATTCATTCATCTGTCGATGGACCCTTGAGTTGCTTCTACCTTTTGGCTATTGTGAATAATGCTGCTGACAGCATTGGAGTACAAATACCTGTCTGAGTTCTTTTGGGTAATACCTAGGAATAGAATTGCGAGGTCAGATGGTAAGTCTATGTTTAACTTTCTGAGGAACCACCAAACTCTTTTCTGCAGTATCCTCGTTGCTCTTATTTAGAAAGCTTTTAATTCAGTGATTCTCAGTTGAAGGATGAAAGAAAGATAACCTCTTAGGAATTTTTCAAACTACTCTCATACATGGGAAAGATTCTGACAACTCCCTTCTCCTGTCCTCCCCCACTCCTCGTGCCCCCTACACAATGAAAATCACTGTCAGAAAGCCCAAACCTCACCCCTACCACATTGTCAGTACTGAAGTGGGGAGCTTCCACCCACAAAGATTCTCTGATTCTGCAGTAAAATGTGTAGACGCTTACTCTCATCTCACACAACAGCAGTCACACCCCCTCCTCTCTACCACTACAGTTTGTAACCTAGCAACACAGCATCCATCGAGGGTACCACCCTCTCATCAATTCATTCATCCCTTCAACAGACATTGACTGAGCTGCTCCCACGCCTGAGATAAGCAGACACCCCCCAAAAAATTTTGTTGAATGGCTGAGTGAAGGCACAGAGATGAACGTGGTCCCAAAAGAGGTCAGATGCTGGGCAAAGAAACACAGATGAAAATAAGAGCTGAAACACAGGCCATAATAGATGTACGGGAGCCTATGTAAATTCCAAAGAGGCAGCCACTGTCCTGCTTAGGGAAGTCAGGGAAAGAAGAGAGAGCTCAGCTGGGTCTTGAGAGAGGAGCAGGCGATTGCTGTGCCAGGAAGAAGGAGCACAAGGAGCAATGTTCCAGGCAAAGGAATCTCACATGCAGAGGCTCAGAGATACAGAACTGCATGGTATGTCTGAGGTCAGAGGGACACTCAATATCAGTGGAGCGCAGAGTGCACCAAGATTATTTATTTTATTTATTTATTTTTTGAGGCATAATGCTCCATTATGCACATCCTGAGTGTCACAATTTATTAACGTTTTAATAGCCATGAAAGTGCTGTATGCCCAGCACCTAACACAGAGCCTGGTTCCTGATTAAAATCGATACCCACAAATGTTCGAGCCACTCTCAAAGTTCAGAGCAAGATCAGAGTTCTTCAGAGATGGAGGACAGATGGACCACTCCAAGTATGGGAACTGGGTGCTGAACAAAGCTGAAGATCGAGCAGAGAGACAGGACGAGGAAGGAAACCAACATTAGCAGAGCCCTCCACATGCCAGGCACAGCAGAGGAGTGGCTTCAGAGCTTCCCAAATGTTTTCTCAGTTATTCCTCAAGCTTGGTCTGGCCCTGCCTTCCCTCCCAATCTCTTTTGGGGCTCTTCCCCCTTTTACTCATACTAGTCTGTTTTTCCATTCGTGAGTTCCTTTATTCATTTCTAGGCAGAAAGCAGAAACCAAATCAGTTGTTTTAACAGGGAGAAATTAAGGTAGGAAATTGGTTAAACAGATACCGGAGGACAGAAAAGGCAAAACTGGACCATGGAGGTAACACAGAGATAGTAAGTGCAGGAAGCAGCTACTGATTCTAGGACTAGGGAGGACCAAGGGAAGAGACTGGGCTTATGGAACCTAGAAGCCTGGAGAAGGGGCCCCACGGAGACAGGATCTGGACTTCTGAGGTCCAGACCCTGTTGTCACCCCTCTCGTTTCCTCCCAGCACTCACCATTCCTGTGTTCCTACCCTAAGCACCTGAGACTGCTTGAAGGACCTTCTCAGGCCACAGAAACACTTGAACGTGGGGCCCTGTGGATATGCCAGGAGCTGATGCCCCTGGGAGCTGCCCTCAGTGCTGGGAGATGGGTGTTAGTGAATAAATACCCAAGCTCCCTTACTACAATTTTAACTGCCATAAAAGCCCAGAAAGAAGGAACTAGGCTCAAGCAAGAGCATGATGCAAAAGCCAGAACGTCTCTAGGAGGCATTTAAAAAGACCCTCAGCTCCTACAGCCAGAGGACAGTGCTGAAAATCAGTGTTGAAGATTTTACTATAAAATGGGAGGCTGAACTCACAGCCCTAGAAAGTCTCTTCTGCTAGGGACCTGAAAGGGAAAGAGTGGGGCCCTAAGACCTGAGTGTGACATTTGAGCAGCTGAGGACCTTGAATTCCCAGGTTTACTTAACCTCCTGGGACAGCAGAACTGGTCCCCTCCCCTCCACTCGAGGAAAGCAGCCTTCTATTACCTGGAGACCACGCAAAGCCCTCATCAGGGGCAGGTGTCTTGGATGATGGTATTTGTTCTCCTTGAGGTCTGCCTTAGCCTGCACTCAAGGCTTCCAGACAAATCTAGGGTCAGGTCTCACCAAAAGACCTCCAGGACTTGGCTAATAAGTGCCGTTGGGAGCAAGAAAAGCATGCCTAGGAGTGGATCTTCAGGGTGATGAATCAGGGAGGGTAGATTATAAAGCTTGAATGGGGAGAATTTATAATCTGGGGCAACTCTCTCATGGCTCAGGGTGAAACATACTGACAAGGGGTCCTGGGGCCAGCTTTAAT
The DNA here is from genome assembly GCA_026826555.1 of Tolypeutes matacus. Taxonomy (NCBI): domain Eukaryota; kingdom Metazoa; phylum Chordata; class Mammalia; order Cingulata; family Chlamyphoridae; genus Tolypeutes; species Tolypeutes matacus. Next base: position 4,174,428 of record JAKSZT010054301.1, on the reverse strand, counting down.
ATCTTTCTAGAATAGTCTCTTGAAGGTTGGAAACAATGATAACCTACAGTAAATTAAGTGGAGAAGCTGGACTTGCTTTGGCAGAGTGTTGAGGAAGAGGTCAAAAAGCTGAGAGAGGTGAGTATGTTAGAACAGATTTATTATGTAAAAACCAGAGAACCTGCCAGCTGACCATGATCCCTAGAGGTCCCTGCCTGCACTGAAGCAATGCAGAACACACCAAAGAGCGGTCACCGTTGTCAAGAAACCCAGTGGTAGCTTTCCTCAGTGGGCAAGGGTTTATATAAAAGATGCAGCTACGGACCTGGGCTCCACAGTCCTATGCATGGTAGGATTCTGAGAGAGCAGGGGCCAGGTGGCACTTAATCATCAGAGGGAAGATAGACATAATTACGGGATGGGGGACAAAACTGGAATGACTAGCAGGTGGCTTTTAACACAGAGATTTGCAGCAGAAGGCTGATGTCAGCCATCAGATTGGAAAATCTCAATCTCTCACTTACTTGACGGACATGAGTTGGTTCTTACACCCAGAACCTACCAAATGAAGGCGAGGCCAATTCCCCTGAGGAAGGACCCAGCAGTGCCACGGCAAGGACATACAGTAGGGGTTCCCCGGTTTTCCAAAAGGACTTCCAGCCATTTACTGGAGTAACTACACACTACAAAAAAAGAGGAATATTCAAATCTTTTGAGGACTGTTGGGTACAGGTCTGAGCAGAATTGATACCTCATGGCCCCTGTGCTAGAATGGGAGCCTATGAAAGCTGGTGATAAATGGAGACCTAGTCCTATGGTCACTTCTGAGTGCACAATCAGAATGAATATACTTAGCCAGCAGAACCCACACACTGATTCTCTGACTTAAAGGGTAAGAACCATTACGGTAGGAAAGGCCCAATAGAAGTCCCTAAAACTGTTTGCTCTCTTTCCCTGGCAAATACATTAAATCAGAAGCAATCCTGTGTCTACCTGGAATGGTAGAGATTAGTCTCCTATTTAATTAATTGGTAGGGACCTTGCAAAGACCAGATGGCTCATGGCAGGTGACAGTAGACTACCATAACGTAACCAGGTGGCAGCTCTAATCACAGCTGCTGTGCCAGATGTAGTATATTTACTATTATAGAGAAACACAGACTCTGGCATTTGGCATGTAGCACTTGATCTGGCAAACACATTCTTTTCGACCTCTACTGGGAAGGAAGCTCAAAGCAGGTTGCATTCACCTGTGCTGGACTGCAGGCCACATTTACCATCTTACCCCAGGGCTAAGTTAACTCCTCTGCTTTCTATCGTAATATAATACTAAAGAGCTTTGATCAACTTGACATGGATCCTACCATATACCACATCACCTTGAAACTGGGGGTCTGACAATGTTAGAATGATCTCTAAAAGGCAAAGCTGAGTTATGTAGCTGCTACAATCCTCTGTATCATGTCTGTTACTGCTCACAGGGCTACGGTTAGTATTTATCAATTCTTTCTTCCACAACTTACTCTGTTTCCTTTTCCCTGAGCCAATACTTCAGCAATTTGGAGTGGAGTAACTCAAAACTTTGTTTCCAAAGAGTCTGAATTCTCAGTGGTCCTGCTTTTGGGAAGATCGGGGGTTGCTTTAAATTTTCATTAACTTTTACCATTGTCCTTGGAAATACTAAGAAGTGCCACATAGAATCCCCTGGGTTCCAGCCACTCTCCACTGCCTGCATTGTATAGTAACAATTTAAGCTGGTGATTCAGATCAATCATCATCCCAGGCAGTAGGAGTAACCTCGTTTTTTACCAGTTGAGAAACACAAAATGTCCAGATCCCAATTCAATGGAGCTGGAGATGTGTCCTCTAAAGGAAATATTCCTCCTTTGTGAACTAAAACCTCCCAGGAGAGCTCAAAGTTGTGAAAACAGGAATAAAATAAATAGTTGTAATAGTGAGAGAAGCGATTCCTATATCCAGGCTTTCAAACAGCATTGTATACTAACCACTGGTTCTAAGCAGACACACTGTGTCGAGAAAGAAAGGCCCCAACCTTCCAAGGTTTTTCCCAACTGGCACCGTAACAGACTCTTCAATCGGCCATTCCACCGTTCTTTCGGCGGCTGCTTCTGGGTTATGGGGTTGGTGGTAATATTGGTGAATTCTATGCTTACCTGCTCATCGCTGCAATTCTTTAGCTGTGAAATTCCCTTGACCAGAAGTGTTGAGTGGAACGCTCTGAAAGTGACTAAAGCAGTCCAGAAGTCCATGGATGGTGATGCTGGCAGAGGCAGTGCAGGCAGGGAAGGCAAATCCTATCCAGAACGAGTATTTATCCTAGTGAGGACAAATTTACCCCTCCATGAATGGAATAAATCCAGGATAATCTATGACCAGGTGGCTGGCTGGTTACCCTGGGGTATGGAGCCAGTGTTGGCCTTTGCTGTTGGCAGGTCAGACCCTCAGGAATGGCAGAAACCAGGTCAGTCTTGATGAGGGAAGGCCCTGGGTGTTCAGTCCATGCAAAGGTCCATACCTGCCACATGGAGGTCTGAGGCCACATGGAGGCTTCATTTTGTCCACCTGATTATTGTGAGCCTCCTCGGGGGTAAATGCCCTTTAGAGGACATTCACACGGGACACAGATATCTTCACACTCTACGCCTATTCTGAGAGGGCCATCCACATACCTCTTCCCCATCACCCCTCTTCCAGTCCTGTTCTTCCAAGTCTGTTAGCCACTGTCCATAAGTCAAATTGTAGGCCATCTCTAAGTCCAGTCTATGTGAACAATGAAAAATTCTTTTCTCTCCACCAAAGATTTTCAGGAAAATTCTTGATTGGGGTCAAAATGCTGATGGGGAGACAAGTGAAAGGGTGATGGGGAACTTATAATGTTAGAATCAGGCTGGCAGTGCCTGAACCCACTGATCAATCCCAAACCAAGTAAAACAGACATTATGAGATGAAACAGGAAGTTCATGGTACCATCGTAAGGATGCCATCTGCAAAATCCAGAAAGTGGGGAATTCTAAAGGACAAATTATATGGTTTCTTAAAAAATATATTTTTAAAAGGAGGAACAAGAAATGCTATAGATTAAAAGAGGGTTAAAAGACAAAGCAACTGTCTGAAGTGGCTGTGGCTCAATCAGTAGGGCTCCCGTTTACCATATGGGAGGCCCCGGGTTCGGTTCCCGGGGCCTCCTGGTGAAGGCAAGCCCGCCAGCATGGCGTGGTTAACTGACCCAGCGAGCACAAGCAGCAAGGGGGGAATAAATGAATAAATAAATAAGTAAAATCTTTAAAAAAAAAAAGACAAAGCAACCGTGTGAATATTCTCACTGACCTGATTTTGTGATAATCAGGGTAAGCTAAACATTTGCTATATTAGAAGCCATGCATGTGTCCCCAGACCTAGTTTTTCTCCCTAGGTCTGGTTTTTAGAATGCTGGTGATAAACTAAGCCTGATTTATTATATGACCATCCTGTATGGGAAAAGACTGTAACTTTGGGTATCTTTGGTCAAGAGATATAGCAGGGGGATGGATGTGGCTCGGGTGGTTGGGCATCCGTCTCCCTTATGGAGGGACCTGGGTTCGACCCTCGGGACCTCCCGGTAAAAAAAAAAAAAAGAAAAATATAGAAGGCACGTGGGCCACTAGGCCCTGTGCGTGGGTGAGCCGCCAGGCCCTGCGAGCCACGCAGCAAGATGATGATGTAACAGGAGAGTGACACAAAGGAGAGCCAAGATGAGGCACACCGAAAAACCAGGAACTAAGGTAGTGCAGGTGGTAGGACGCCTCTCTCCCACATCGGAGATTCCGAGGACCGAGATCGAATCCCAGTGAAGACAGGAGGAGAAGGATGAGAAGAGAGGGCAGGAAATGGGCACAGAGAGTTGCCCAGTGAATGGGCACAGAAACAGCAAAAACGGGGGGGAGGGGGCGTGAAAATAGATAAAAGTAAGTAAATAAATAAATCCTAAAAAAAATGAATAGAGGAGGAAGATACAGACTATAGTTAGTAGTAATACCTTGACGATGGTCTTCCATGATTTGTTAACAAATGTTTCACAACAATGCAGGGTGTTTGTGGGCGGGTGATGTGTGGGAGCCCTGGATGATGTTATGCATGTTTGTTTTGTAAAGATCACGATGTTTACTGAACACTTACAGTTTATGTATGTTCATGTATGAATGATAGACTTCAATAAATTGTTTTAAAAAAAAATAAAAAGACAAACCAACCAAATGCAATACATGGGCCTGTTTGGATCCTGACTGTAACAAACAAATTATAAAAAGACATTTATGGGACAGCCAGGAAAAAATGAACACAGGTGACTGAATATTAGATGTTATTAAGGAATTGTTGTTAATTATTTTAGATGTGATAGTTGTATCATGGTTATGTTAAAAAAACACAACAAAGTCTGTGACTACTAAAGACTGAATTCTTATCTCTTAGAAATACATACTGAAGTATACTTATGACTGAAGTAGAATGAATTCTGGAATTGGCTTTAAAATAACCAGGCAGGGAAGATGAAACAGGATTGGCCATATGGTGATAACCACTGAAGCTGGATGACTGGTGTGGGTTTATTAAACCATTCTCTCCATTTTTTGTGTAGGCTTTAAATTTTCTGTATTAATAAGTTGTTGGTTTGTTGTGTTGTTTTTTAATTTGCCTTCATTGCATGCCCTCTTTGGCCTCATTTCTCTGGCTTCCCTTCACATCAGAATTTCTTCAAAGATTCAGCCATCAGCCCCTCATCCCCATGCGTTCCTTCAGCCTCTTCTCTCCTCGCCCTTCTCATTTGGCTTCCAGCTCTGTCACTCCTCTGAAACTGCTCTTGCCAAGGTCATGGAGGGCACTGATGTCACTAAATCCAGCAGTCACTTTTTTTGTCCTCTTCTTCCTTGACCTCTCAGCGGCATTTCACACAGCGGGTCCCTCGCTCTTTCTCAGAATACTGTCTTCCCTTTGCTTCCGGGAGACCACATGCTCACGGTTTCCCTCCAGCTTCATTGGCCCCAGTCCCGCGAGGGGCCTTGTCTACGTGGAGATGCCCCAGCTCAGATGGAACATGGCCAAGCCGTGTTTGGATTCCCCCATTCTCCTGGGTCTGCTCCTTCCCAGGGCTTCCCTACAGCAGTTAAGAGCACTGCCATCCACCCAGTTTACCAAAAGAATAATCTAGGAGTCAACCCTGATGGCTCTACTTCCCTTGGGCCCCCTGTCTGATCCATCATCAAGTCCTGTCTCTTCTATCTCCAACAAGCAAACTGCATCACCTCTTTTCATTTCCACTGCCTCCACCGGACTGCAAGCCACCATCAGTCTCACCTGGGCCACCTGATATTCCAGAAAGCATGGCTGCAGTTTTCATAGATCACTTCAGTCATTACACACCTTTCAATAATTAATATTAAGTGAATATTAATTAATTTTTATTAATATTTTTTAAAAATTAATATTTTTATCTACCCAGCTTTTTTAAAAAAAGTCTTCTAAACAAAGTGGCTTTCATCAAACCCCAGTGATGGGGAGCAGTGTAGCTCGGTGGTTGAGCACCTGCTTCCCATGTACAAGGTCCGGGGTTCAATTCCTGGTACCTCCTAACAAAAAAGCAACAACAACAAAATAAAAAAACCCACTAAGTTCCCCATGAGGGATACATAGTGAAATATGACATGATGCCTGGGAGTTGCTTCAGAATTATAGAGAAGAGGATTGGGGTAGACCAAACACGATAGTCACGAACTGATCACTGATGCTGATGATGCCCGCATATGGGGGGGGGGGGGGCGATACAACGATGACTTTTGTTTAGGTTTAAAATTAAAAAGAGGGGGAGCCGGTGTAGCTCAGTGGTTGAGTGCTGGCTTCGCACACACGAGGTTCCGGGTTCAATTCCCGGCTCCGTACCTCAAAAAAAAAAAAAGAAAAGAAAAGAAAACTGAGATTACTCCTCCGTAACTGGCTTTATGGACAGAAACTGCCGGGCCCTTCAGGTCAGACCTAGCACCCTGGGCTGCAGCAGTGACAGTCCGGGCTTACAGTTGGTAAGACCTATCGGAGCCCCACTGATGGCCGTACATTCCCGAGCTCCGCCATGGCAAGAACCGCGCCTTTTTCCCTGGTGGCGCTCGCTGCCAGCCTCGGCACCCAGCGCAGTGCCTGGATCGAGGCAGGCGCCCCCAACACCCCTGCGGAAGCAACGAGACAATGCAGGCTTACGCGCCCCCGCGGCGCGGCCCTCCCTCGCCCGCCCGCCGCCACCGCGGGCACGTGATCCACCGCCCAGGATGCGGGGCGGCGCGGGGCAGGGTAGGGCTGTGACCGCGGAACTGCGGAGAGGATCCGGAAGGTCCAGGGCCGAGCCCAGGCTGAGCCCTTGGGCCGCGGGGCCCCCCTGCCCCAAGGCGGGGAGGGCGGAGGGCGGGCCTGGCCCGCGGGGCTCTGGCCGAGTCGGCGTCGCGGCCGCGCGGGGGGCCCCCGGGGGGCGCGCGGGGCGGGCGCGGGGCCCGGGTGTCGGGGTGGGGGCGCACGCAGCCCGCGCGGGCTTCACTGCCTGGGCCACGCTGCGGAAGCGGCCGGGGCGCGTGGAAGAGCTGCGGGGGCCTAGGGCCTGGGCGGGTCGAGCTCCGGGCCGCGCGCGCTCCTTGGTGGCCGCCAGCCTGGGGTCAGCGAAAACCACCTGGGCTTTGTTTCCCCTTCGAGCCCCCTTTGCCAGCCCTGGCGCCCCGCCGCCCTCGCTCCTGCCGCGCTCGCCCGCGGGGGAGCCTGCCCACCCCAGCCTGGGCCGTCGGCGGGGCCGAGGCCCTCCCATTCCCCAGAAAGGACGCCGTCGTTCAAAAACGGGATGTGGAGCGTCCCTTGCCGCGCCGCGACTCGGGAAGGGCCTTGAGCGCCGCCTCCAGAAATGGCGCCAGTGTCCCGACTCCGGCGGGGTCACCATCAGGAGATCGGTGTGACCGTCGGGGCCTGCCTGGAAGGCAAAGGGGACAGAAGTGTGTGCTGGGAGAGTGGGGGGAGCCGGCGACCTGGCCGCACCCCTCAGTCCCCGCTGCCGGGGTATCAGAGCTGGGTGCTGGGCAAAGCGAGGGAGGGCAAGGGGCTCAGGCAAGGCCCGGGGGCGGGCAGGTATTGGAGGTGGCTGCTGGAAGGAATCCCCGCAAAGCTGAAGACGGGGTGCTGGAGGCCCACACGGGACGGTTGAGTCATTTATTCCTTCCAACCACTGAACTGAACTGAATGCCCCAGCGCCCCCTCCCCCATTATGCTGTGCGGTGGCGGGTGGGGCACAGGGACAGAGTGGAGGCCCCGGTGGGATTTCTGTGCCATCAGCAAGTCACCTCTCCAAGTCTTGGTTTCCTCCTCCCTATAATGGGGGTGAGAGTTTAAAATAGAGCACGTGTGCTTGGCATTGTGCCAGCAGAAGAAGGTACAGGTCCCTTGCTTGAGGGGGCACTTGTGGGAAGAATGCATACACAAACCTGGCAAATATGTGCCCTAATGCTCCAACATACGGGACAAACCCAGTCACACTGGTTTGCATTCCTCCCATCAGAGTACAGAGGCTGCTGGCACCCGGCCCTTGGGTGGAGGCTGCTGGCAGCGGGCTCTTGGGTGGAGGCTGCAGGGATGCAGGCAGCAGTTCCGGCCTGGAGAAGCTGATAAAGGAGCCAACACCTTCCCTCTGCAGGTGCGGGAGTGGGCCCTGGAAGATGCCGGAAGCCAGCCTGTCCAGGGTCCTGTCCTGCTCGAGGTCATGTGCTCCCTGACAGGTTTTATAAAAGGCCCCGTGGCCTAAACAGGTAGGTACTCCTCCGAAATGATGAGCTACTGTCACTCTGAGAAGCCAGACCCTGACTGGACTTCATGAAAGATCCTTTTTTCATGAAACCTCTGAATTATGAAAAGCTCAGGAGTCCCTTTTCTCCCCGACTTTCCTAGCCTGCGGTGCTTCCTACCTGCTGCCCTGGACCATCCCTTGGTCAATTTCTACACTAAGGCTGAGTAGGTCCTGTCCCCCGGCCCTAGGGAGGGAACAAGTGTGTACAGTGAGTGAATGGATGACATCTTTTCTCTCCCTCTGAGTGCCCCCCACAAAGCCATAGCGAATTAATAAATCCCAGCTACCACCTGGAGTGTGCATGCTGTGCCAGGTGCTACATTCATGCTCTCATACAGAGGGGCCAGCCAGGTCGCTCCGGAAGTGAAAGAAAGCCCAGGATAAACCCCCACAGCAGTCCGTGCTCCAGGGCAACCGGTTTCCCACCCTCCTAGGCACACACAACCTCAGTGGCAGCTGGGGCCCCACCATTCCCAGCATCTCCCCACCGGGGGCTGTGGAGTCAGCGCCAGGGTGTAGGCCACCATCTGCAAGCTTGCAGCTCTCCCTTTAACCTGTCCCTTCACTGCATCTTCCTAAATATGCAAATCTCATCAAGTCGCTGCCCTCCTTAAAGCCCCTGAGGGGGGCTCACCATTGCCCTCTGAATCAAATCCACACTACAAAGCCTTGAGCCACTTGTAGCCTTTTTTTCCAGCCACACCCTGAGGCAGGTTTTAATGCTGCAAAATCTAACAGGTCTCTGTCCTTGCCCTGCCTCAGCTGTGCCTTCAGGCTGCCCACACCTGCCTCCCCTTTCCTCCTGGAGCCCTAGCCTCTGCTGGAACTGTGCTGCCAGTTTGTTCTCCTGGTTCCTCTGCAAGGACTCTGAGCTTGAGGGCAAGACAGTTTTATTGTGCTCTGACTTCCTAACATCCAGCACTGCCTACTTTGGGTGAGTGAGCCAGTAAATGAAAGAACAAGTGTAAGAGGGGCCTGCAGATTGGACCAGCCTGTCCCTTAGAGCGCCATGAGTTGCTAAGACACACCTCAAGCACATAATGGGCATCTGGCTGTGGGCCCACCCCACACCTGCAGAGAAGGCCGAGGGTAGAAACTCACTGCAGAGGGTTTGGGAAGCCTTGCCAGAAAGGGCCCCCTGAAGCCCATGTTCCCCTCCTCGTCTCAAGCAGGTCTTTCCGACTGTCCAGAAAACCCCAAGTCCCACACCTTACTGTGGGTTTGCTGCATGAGGCCGCCTCTGGGTTTCTTGTCAAACTTTTCTGCAGAGGACCAAAGGAAGGCCGAGGTGATTTAATATCGGCTAACATTTACACATGCCATGCGTGAGCTAAGGGCTTTCCGTGTATAATCCCATCGAATACCCACATACCCACTTTACAGGGAAAATGGGGCACTGAGAAATTCGGTAACTTTTTTTTTTTTTTAAGATTTTATTTATTCATTTATCCCCCCCTTGCTGCTTGTGCTCGCTGGGTCAGCTAACCACGCCATGCGGGCGGGCTTGCCTTCACCAGGAGGCCCCGGGAACCGAACCCGGGGCCTCCCATATGGTAAACGGGAGCCCTACTGATTGAGCCACAGCCGCTTCCCAATTCGGTAACTTTTTACGTCAGAAAGTTTGTAAGTGTCAGAGCCGAGATTTGATCCTATGTCATCAGATTCCACTATGATTTATATTTAAAACTAATGGGTGGGCCTTTTTCTTGGTTCACTGGCCTAGAGGGGCCGTGGGCCACCTCGTGGTAAGCTGGTCTTCCTTCCCTCCCAGCCTGGTTTAGAAGCAGAGTCTGAGCGAATTTGCCAGAGCAACCTTGTTACCACGGCAACAGCCCTATCCCTGCCTCCGCGATTTGGCCAGCACAAGATCTACCTGGCCAGCAAGGGCCTGGGAGGTTCAGGCATCACCGAAGTGGCTTCCAGGATAATGGGCAGGGCCAGGAAAAGTGGGAGAGCCCAAGGGTGAGGGGCCTTCCAGACTCATCCCCCTCCAGACCAGGCTTAGGCCCGTGTTACCTTCAGGCTGAAGCATCTTCCTAAAAATCCAAAGTGTTCAGAATAATGGCCATCACAGAGTAATTGCTCTCCCATGCAAAAACCTTCAGTGTCTTCAAATAATGTGCCATGCCGCTGGTCTCCACTTTGGGGCAAATAGAATGTGGATCAGCCCTAGTGTATTTATTCCCCGTTAAAAACATCTAAATTCTCTCTGTAAATCCTCTCCCATCTGGCCTCGTTTCTGCCCCCACCCACCAATGGCCACCACCACCGACCCAGCGCAGACCTATTTTATTTTCACCCCGAGCACTGCAATAACTTCCCCACTGTTCTCCCTCTTCCAGCATCCATTTCCTCAACAAGTACTTCTTCACTGCTTTGATCTTAGCTGCAGGCAGTGCCAGGAGCTGGGGACCTAGCAAGGAGCAAAATGGGCCCTGGGCCCAAGCCCGGCAGTGTTGAGGGTAAAGGTGTGGGGAGTTCAGGTGTCTCTGGAAAGCCAAGAATGGCCACGACTGGGGGAGGGACAGTCTTTGGGGAGGGGGCAGGGGATGAGAGATGAGGGAAGAGGCTCAAGGGCTGGGCAGGGCATCAGAGGCCTTGTATGCATTAGCCTGGAGGTGATGAGTGTCAAATATCTGCCAGCAGTGGAGAGAAGCAGCCGGGAACCAAGTCTCCAGAAAAATCTGCACCTGTTCTGACCTGGCTATGCCATCACAGGGCTGGCAACGAAAGCCCTGTGACTTGATGGCATGCTCCAGGCTTGGTCCTTCTAAAAAGAGAAGACTTGGTGAGATAGACTTTTCATCATTTTAAACCCCAGAGAAAGGTCAGATTTGCAAGACAAGAGTTTTCTTTGGCTGCTGAAGGAATTGGAGAAGGCCACCCAACCCTCCCTTGTCTCTTCTCCCCAGTCCATTTAAGGGACTGGTTGTTGTTTTGTTTTGTTTTCAGAGTAAATTGGAAGATTAATAGATAATGGATTAAAGCTTTAAAATGCCAAGTAACTGCTCTAGGGATCATTTAATAGAAGGTAGAGAGCTGTAAAAAAATCTGGTCCTACACTGGAACATTACAACCACACTGAAAGGTGAACGACATCTAGCTACATCTACTAGACAGCGATTTCTAAAACTAACTGAATAAGAGAGGTTGCAGGATGGCCTGTGGAGTGTGAGCCCATATTAGAGGTCTCAGTTGTTTCCACCTGTAAAGTGGGGATAAAAGTATGACTTCATACGGTAGTTGTGAGGTTTAGATGAGGGGTTTTTGTTTATTTGTTTTTGCTGTTTATAAGATCATTTCTGAGTTGCAAAAATTATTTCCTCTTCCCCATGTTTTTAGAATTTCCTGTATTCCCCCATTCAATCTGGCCTGCCACAACCAGACAGAAAGCGCGAGGACCTTCTTTTTCTTGCATCTGCAGTGGAAACCTTAGCAGCAGACATTAACTGCTCCAGGCCTGTCACAGATGCATTTAAATGAGTTTCAAAGTGTTCAGAACAAAGCTCATCACAAAGCAAATGCTCAGTAAATATTGGGCATTTATTTTGGAAATGAATAGAAGGAATGGAAGTATATAATGCACATATAACAGGCATCATAAGCAAGTAAGTACTCACATAAATATGTCATTATAAATGATGATAAATGCAAAGAAGAGAAAATGGACCTGAAGGATGAGTGAGAGATGGAGGGCACAAGGAAGGTTGTGAGCTTTGGGGGCCTCTCACTCATGGGACGTATTCAATATTCAGGAATTAGAGAAAATGTGACTTGATGCCAAAGGAAAAGGAATCACTGAAAAGAAGCTCAGAACTAGACATTGTTGGGTGATGAGTACATGGAATCTTCCTAATCCCGTGGTGTCCCATCTAGGTTGAAAACCCTTCAATGGAGATTGTTCAATGCAGAACAAACAAACAAACAAACAAAACCCTTCAATAGCTTCTTGTCCAGTAGATAAAGACCAAATCCCAAGTTCTTCAGCAAAATTTGACCCTCCTCTCTTTCTCTGGCTTTTGGTGCCTTACTTTTCCTACCTGAGGACCCTTGCAAGAATATTCTTTGGCCACTCCCCTCCCTTTCCCCTACTCACCTTAAAGTTCACCCCCATCAGACAGGCCTTCCCCAACCTGCACACTCCTGTGTTCTCCCCAGCACTTACCACTGTGCGGAATTAGACATTCACTCCTTTTACTGGTGCATCATCTCCCCCAGTGAGTGCAGGGACTATAAGTTTTGGGTGCCACTGCCTGGGAATGTCTCCAGGGCCTGGCATGTAGGAGACGTTCATTAGACTTTGGTAAAAATGATGCTATAGTATCAGGTTCCAGCTGTCATGTTTCCTAAAAGACCTTATTTGCCCTGACACTGACCTCCCTGCTCCTTGCTAACACCTATTCAACCTTTAGCTCTGGGCCTAGAGGCTACCTCCTCTGAGAAGCCCTCCGGGACCACCTGCTCTGGGTTTTCACACAGTGTTGTAATTGTTTCCCTTCACACACTGTCCTAGGCAATGAAGAGCCTGCCCTCCTGGAGCTTAGATTCCAGTGGAAGGAGACATGAAATGAACAAATGGAAAAATATATATAATGCTATGGAGAGAAGGGGGTGGTCAGTGTGGGAGGAGAGGTGGCAGTTTTGGGCAGGGTGGTCAGAGAAGTTGTCACTGAGACCTGAAGTAGGAGAGAGGGCCTGGGGAGCCATGCGGAGAACTAGGGAAAGAGCAACTGAGGACAGTACAAAGACCCTGCGCCAGGACAGATTGGAGCCAATGTGACCGGAGCTGAGTGAGAGGAACAGAGGGCGCAGAGGGCCGGGAGGGAGCCTCGGCGTATGTACGTCCTGCAATTACTGTAAGGACTTTGGCTTTTTGAGATGGGAAGACTTTCTGAGGTTTTAGGCTCAGGAGGGAGGAGGGGACCTTTTTTTTTTTAAAAAAAAGTTCTATATGGGAGTGTATGTAGTAGCTAATCCCACAGCAAACATATAAAGTTTATTGAGGACACTGGTGCAAAGATTACCCCATGCTTTGAGATAATCATGATCCAATGAACTCTCTTCTCAGATAACTTTCTATTTAGGAAATTAGGAGACACCCCAAATTTCATCTTCTTCATAGTAATGGTTTTTCCATCATGCTGCATGACTCTGCCAATCAATAAAAATATCTGACAAGAAAATATGATTTTATTCTCAAGTCAAGAGTCAAGGGGATCAGGAAGTCAAGAAGTACTTAAAATACATATAAAATACATGGCCATTAGAAATGCAATAGAAGGCACCTGTCAGAATGGCCACTATTAAAAAGACAGAGAACTACAAGTGCTAGAGAGGATGTGGAGAGATAGGAACACTTCTTCACTGTTGGTGGGAATGCAGAATGGTACAGCCACTGTGGAGGACTGTTTGGCAGTTCCTAAAGAAGTTGAATATAGACTTGCCACGTGACCCTGCAATACCACTACTGGGTATATACCTAGAAGAACTGAGAGCAGTGACTCAAATGGTTGGGCGTCCGTCTGCCATATGGAGGGACCTGGGTTTGATCCCCGGGACCTCCCGGTAAAATTAAAAAAAAAAAAATATATATATATATATATATGTAGAAGGTACATGGGCTGCCAGGCTCTGTGTGCCAGTGAGCCGCCAGGCCCTGGGAGCCATGCAGCAAGATGATGATGTAACAGGAGAGACACAGGGGAGAGACAAGACGAGATGCTCCGAAAGCTCCGAAAACCAGGAACTGAGGTGGCGCAGGTGGCAGAACACCTCTCTCCTACATCAGAGGTCTCCAGGATTGAATCCTGGTGAAGACTGGAGGAGGAGGATGAGAAGAGATGGCAGGAAACAGACACAGAGAATTGTCCAGCAAATGTTCCCCATTTGCTGGGTTTTAAATGGATAAAGTAAATAAATAAATCTTCAAAAAAAAAAAAAAAAAGAAAGGAATGTTAAATCTCTGGATTTAGAAACAGAGAGGGATGTTCAAGTATATTGTTGACCATAAAAACAAAGTTGAAGAATAATATGGTCAGGATTAAATTAAAATATATGCTTATAAGGGTTTCTGTTTCTCCACAGCCTCGCCAACACTTATTTTCTGTTCTTCGTTTTTTTGTTGTTGCTCTTGTTTTGTTTTGTTTTTAATATTGGGCATTCTGGTGTGTTTGAGGTAGTATCTCATTGCGGTTTTAATTTGCATTTCCCTGATGGCCAGTTATTTTGAGCATCTTTTCGTGTGCTTCTTGGCCATGTGTGTATCTTCTTTGGAGAAATGTCTGTTGAAGTAATTTGCCCACTGAAGAAAGGAAGGAGGGAGGGAGGGAAGGAAGGAAGGAAGGAAGGAAGGAAGGAAGGAAGGAAGGAAGGAAGGAAGGAAGGAAGGAAGGAAGGAAGGAGAGAAAGAAAGGAAGAAAGAAAGGGGAAGGAAGGAAGGAAGAAGGGAGGGAGGGAGGAAGGAAGGAAGGAAGAAGGGAGGGAGGGAGGGAGGAAGGAAGGAAGGAAGAAGGGAGGGAGGGAGGGAGGGAGGGAGGGAGGAAGGAAAAAAGAAACCTAATTGACATTATCAACTAATTGTACAGCATGGGCCTTACTTTCATCCTAATTAAAAAATAAAAAACCTGGGGAGTGGGTGTGGTTCAAGCAGTTGAGCGCCGACCTCCCATATGGGATGTTCCGAGTTTGTTTTCTGGTGCCTGCTAAAGAAAAAACAGACAACAGACAATGAGCAAAAAAAAAAACAATGAGATGGCAACGAGCACAAACAATGAGCAAACAGATGAGGGAGCCATCTGCAGGGGGGCAGTAAAAACCCATTTTCTTAAAGTCCTGTAAAATGGAAACATGTCATTTAGGAGACAATTGGAAATATGAATACTGACTGCGATTTGATGATATTGAGGAATCATTGTCTCCCTTTTGTTTGTTAAAATATTGTGGTTATGTGTGTGTGTCTGTGTATACATATGACCTTATATTTTAGATACTGTGTGTATTTAGAGATACACACTGAAATATTTAGGGAAGAAATGGTATGTGGCCTGGGATTTGCTTCTGCGTGTGATATACCACAAGAGGTGTGGATAGGCACAGGGTGATGGTTGTTGGGACTGGCTGACGCATCCCCTTCTGTCAATTTTTCTGTATGTGGACAAAATTCTCCGTAATAAAAAGGCTGAACAAATCATTTGCAACCTCCAACTTAGAGCTGACAACTATGAACATTTTGTAGTCTCTAAGGCAGTCCTTTGATCCTGTCTAAAAAGGGGGTGCCCTTCCCTGCTCCCAGCTGTACGGTTTCAACATCACAACCCTCACTGCACTGCCCACGCCTCCTTCCTGGGAGACCGGGACTTGATACCAGGCAGGGAACAGCTACCAAGCTGGTCTCCAGGAGTCCCGAACCCTCAGGGCAGGGTCCCTGGCACAGCAGGCACTACATAGATTGCATAATGAGCTCCCCTTCAGACCCCGGGGCATCTCATTTATCACCCCGTCTCTCTCAGGGCAGTGCTCCCGACACCCCCAGACTGGGTCCCCAGGGCCCTGGCTTCTCCCGCACTGCTGCAGTGTGGTTTCTGGTCTGCCTCTCTAGCTTCGCCAGCAGGGAAGGGGCCTTTCTGGCTCCCCCAGGCCCCCAGGCCCCGGCAGGGGTTTGGCACAGAGGAAGCCCTTAACAAATGGGTGTTGGCTAAAGGAATACAGTCAAGAAAAGCAGCACAGCGCCTGGGCAAGGGCGCATGTGTTCAGTCAACCCCCAAGCCCAATACCAGCTCCTTAGTGAATTTTAAAAGTCCGAGGCTGTTGGGGATTAGTCTCCCCTTTTCCTAGGGAGGCAGGATTAGGAAAGACAGGAGGGAGGAGCCAAGGCTGGTGAAACTCTGCAGGGCAGCGAGGAAAGAGCGCTGGAGGGGACGCCCCTTCTCCTAAACCCGCTCCCCTCCCGCCCCCCGTCTCCCCCCCACCCCCCACCCCCCGCGCCGGGCTCTGCTGTCAGGGCGCGGGGCTGAGAAAAGGGAGAGGAAGCCCGGGAGGGTGTCTGGGGCCTCCGTCTTCCCCATTTAGTGCTGGCGATTGCTCAAGCCGAGCAGCTAGCCCTCGCCCCCGCTTCCTGCTCTCCTCCCGCCTCCTGGCATCGGCCGGGCCGGGTTCGCCCCGGGCCTGCGCCCACACCCGCGGCCTCCCGCCTTCGGGCTTGTTTACCTGGGGAGGTGCAGGACGCTGTAGGGGGCGCCCCTGTCGGCCTCACCCAGCCCGGGGAGCTGTTTTGTTTAGGCCCTAAATGAGGATCACGGTTCAGGGGGCCGCCGTCGGGCTTGGCGGGGCCGTGAGGAGCCGCTGGGGCGAGGGAGGCGCCGGGTCAGTTGACAACGCCCACGGGGACCCTCGTTGCCTTTATGTGGGTCCCCAGCTGCAGCACACCCTGGCATTTTGGCAGTAGTGAGAGGGGAGGAGGCTCAGGCAATAGTTGAACAAATGAAGGAAGGAACAAACAAGTAGGTGAATGTGTGAAATACTATTTTCACACATTTGTAAGGCCTACGTTAGATATAGCCCACGTGGCCACAGGGCCAAGAAGGAAAAAGCACCAGTTCCAAAGCCAGTCAGGCCTGGATTCAAATCCTTTCTCTGCCATCTACTAGGTGTGTGAATGTGGGCAAGTCACCAAAACGGCCTAACCTCAGGTTCCTCAAGTGTGAAATGGAAGCCACAAATGCCACTTAAAGAGCCTTAGCAGATGGTCACTTTTATTAGTAGTATTGTTTGCTAATTCCCCAAATAATTCACCAGGTGCTGACACTGTGCTCCAGGTACTTTCTAGGCACTTGGGCCAGACAGTTCACCGAACCAAACTGCCAAGGTCCTCACCTTCATGGAGGTTAATGAATCAATTAAGTAGCAGGTTGGAAGGTGAAAAGTACTATGGGGAAAAAAAGCAGAGCAAGATGGATGAAGAGTGCAAGGGGTGGGGAGGGGTAGGACTGTAGTTTTAAACAGGGCTGTCAGAGTAAGCCTTCTTGAGGAGATGGCATTTGAGCAAAAACTAGAGGTGAGGGAAAGAGATGTGTGGCTATCGCAGGGGAATCTGCCAGGAAGGAGCAGGCCAGTGCAAGGAAACCTGCCCACAGGTGGCTGCCCAGGAGGGAGCTGGGAGGAGAGCCATAAGAGATGAAGGCCATGGGGGCATTGTGGGCCATTGTGAAAAAGGAGCTACTGCAGGGTTTTAAGCAGAGGAACAACACGAATTGACTTACATTTTCAGAGGGTAACCCTGGCTGCTGGGTTGAATATAAACTGTAAGGGGCAGTCATCCCGGAGCTGGAATAGTAGCAGCGGTGGTGGTGAGAAGTGGTCGGATTTGGGATGTATTTTGCAGGCAGAGCCAGCTTGATTTCCTGAGGATTGGGATGTGGGGTGTCAGAGGACAGGACTCAAGATGACTGCAGGGTTTTGAGCCTGAGCAAATGGAAGGATGGAGTTGCCCCTCTCAAAAGGCAAATCAGAGTTGAGTTTGCAGATCACAGCATTTTATTTGGGCCACCAAAAGTTTTACTGCAGCAAGGAAGCCTGATTAGATATAAAAATGGAAGTAGCTTCAGTCTTCTAAGGATGGCAAATTTTTTATAGCCATATAAAGGGAGTCAGCTTGACTCCTCTCGATTGGACAGGGGTCTGTCCAGCTTATAGGGGCCAGTTTAGGGCAGGAGGGCTTTATTTTGTATTGGGTCAAATGGAATGAACTTTTATCAAAAGATAAAAGGAAATTCAAGAGAGAACTTAAAGAAGAAGTAGGGCACAGGTTTTTTGACTCTGAGGGATCCCGCAGGACGTTCTCTATATAATATTATCAATTTCTCCCCACTCCCCCCTTTCCCTAAAGATGTTAGTCTCTGAGCCAAGGTCCCTGTGATTGTGTCCAGGTGTTAGGTCCAGCAAGCACTGGGCTAATTGTAATACAAGAGCATTTATGGACTTCGATCACCAGTGAGTTTACAGCATGGATGGCTGATTACATCTGCAACAATCAAGGAGATTGCATCAGCAATGGGTGACGCTTTTATCCAATCAGTTGAATGCCTTAAAAGGGGAAGTGATTTCAACATTCAGAGAGAATTTCCCAGCTCGTCTTTGGACAGCCAACTTCTCCCAGAAACTCATCAAGGACCTTTCATTGGACTTTCACCGGAGCCCCTGGTTTGCAGCCTGCCTGCGGAACCTGGACTTGTGCATCCCCATAGTCGCGTGAGAGACTCTTATAAAATCTCATATTATTGACAGATCTCTCCTATTGATTCTGTTTCCCTAGAGAACCCTGACTAATACAGTCCCCTAGAAGCCAACCAAAAAGAGATTCAGACCAACCAGATTCAGGAGGTGTCTAAGCTGCCACTACCTCTTGCTAAACTTCCCTTTGATTGTCATTTACAAATACATGGCACTGGGTACCCACTAGTGCACATATGCCTCCTTGGGAAGCCAGAATAGAGTCTAATGCCAATTGGTTTTGTAGAGTCATTTTACGAAGTTCTGATACCTCGTCAGCTAGTGAGTGAGCTGATAGCCTGCCCTTGGGAAAGAGATTTTTCTGACTCTAAAGCTACCTTTTCTAATACCATCTGCAAACTGATAGTGTATCTTCCAACACAGGAGACAGCTGCCCCAGTGGCAAGGGGAACAGTACCAGGATAGAGCAGCCAGTGAGTTTAGTCTGGGTTAATGGTTTTTCCCATGATCCATTTAGACCTGTCTCTGGTCTGGTCTCTTCACCAGTTTCTATAGTATGGGAAGAGGTCACGAGAGCCCTCCTGTTTCTAATTATCCCTTTTGGAAGCTTATCATAAATAGCCATTTGGGGAAGAGCAAGTACTGTATGACAGAAACCAACCCAGTTTATGGGTAGTACTTTGTATGCCTTCGGCACATGAACAAGATAATATCCTTAAAGAGCATAAGGGTATCTATTACCCTTAAGGAATGGGCTCTTGGCTTGTAGAGCTAATTGGGTGTAAACTCCAAAAGAAGGATCATAACCATCATCATCTTCAGTGTTATCTGATATCTTGGTCCCATTTAACTAACAATTTTCTCTGCTTGACCTTTAGTCCACCAGAAATTTGTACCTTTAGTGGAACAAGTTCTTATGTTATTAAAACCTTGGGGAGCAAATAAAAAAGTGGGGAAAAAAATGAAACAAAACAAAAATCATGGGGTACGTGGGACAAAAATGGTGTCTCTAAAGGGGCCCTGGCCCGGTCAGTGTGCTCCTGTCTTGTGAAAGTAAAAGGAGTCTTACCCTATAGAAAGTGAACGTTTACTCTGCCACATAGGGTGACCATTGTCATCTCTCTGGTTTCTAGTAAAGACTGTGCTCCTGGGTTAAAGAGGCCACCTTGGAATCCCAGGTTTGGGGATTCCTAAAGTGCAGCTCAGAGTGACTGCAAAGAGGAGATCTATCTGATTGGCTATGTCTGATGTTTTCTATCAGGGCCAAGCCTGCAAGTGTAAGGGGGGTGGTTGTTAGAGCAATGCCTGTTTTGGACTAAGTGGAGGATGGGCACAGACCCAGCAGTTACCCTGATTGGCTTTATTTGCTATATAGTGTGCTTCAAGGATGAAGGAATTGTGTTCAAGGTAAGATGACAAAGGGTAGGATAAGGTGCAAAGGAGATAGAAGAACATCAAGGTAAAGGGAGGGTGTTATTGGGGATGGAGTTTGGGTATTGCAAAGGATATAAAATGAATAACAGAACGTTGAGACAGATGGTTTAAAGGAAGAGACAGGGAATACGAAAAGGAAATCCAGGAGGGGATCTTGGATGTCATCTCCTTGTTCCAATGTCTTGGGCAGAAGCTGTCTACATCAGATGCTGTCTACTTCTGGAATCCTTGTGTCAATTTTAGCTTGAAGTCTGAAATGGAAGTGACCTCCCAAGAGCCTGGAGCACATTTCAGTTGTGACAGTGGACCAAGGGGTCAATTCCCTACAGTTTTACTGCTGTAGTGGTGGTTAATAAGACTGGATAAAGTCCTTTCCTTCTAGGCTCTAAAGCAGCCTTTTGCTGATGTCTCTCTCTGCCAGTACGCCAGCTCTCAGGGTTGAAGGTCAAGTAGAGCCCACTGTAGAGGACTCTCAGAAAAGGCGGCCTGAATCTGTGGATGGTGGAACTGGGTATATGCTGTTAGTCCCTTACAGTAATTAGCAATTTCAGAGTCTGGCATAACAGGAGAAATAATGAGCTTCATGGGTCCTCCTATTATGATTTCAAAGGGGGACAACTGGGGGAGCAGACATAGCTCAGTGGTTGAGCTTCCCATGTGTGAGGTCCTGGGTTCAATCCCTGGTGCCTCCTAAAAAGAGGGTGGGGGGGACACAACTGATGTTTTCCTGCGGGACTATATCTTATGGCTAACAAAGCTAAGAGAAGAATCATCTTAGGCCAAGGTCGAGAGAGAGAGATTCAGATAATTTAGCTAATTTAAGTTTTTTTTTTTTAAGATTTTATTTATTTATTCATTTATCCCTCCCTTGCTGCTTGTGCTCGCTGGGTCAGCTAACCACGTCGTGCGGGCGGGCTTGCCTTCACCAGGAGGCCCCGGGAACCGAACCCGGGGCCTCCCATGTGGTAAACGGGAGCCCTACCGATTGAGCCACAGCCGCTTCCCCTAATTTAAGTTTTAAGATACTATTTGTTCTTTCTACCCTTCCTGACAATTGAGGATGGTAGGGATAATGAAACTTTTGGTTGATGGGTAAAACCTTGCAAAGTTCCCTGATTACAGTTCCAGTGAAATGGGAGCCTCTATTGCTTGAGAGAATAGCAGAAATTCCCCAGGTGGGGAAAACAGAGTCTAATAGCTTTTTTAGCTACTGAGGGCAGTAGCCTTACAATAAAGAAAAGCCTCTAGCCATCCAGACAATAGGCATATGATAACAAGGACATATTCATATCCCATAGAAGGGGGTAGCTGTAGAAAGTCCATTTGAAGATATTCAAAGGGCCCTGTTGGTCAAGGTATTTGACCTTGTCCCACCTTTGCAATTTTACAAGGGTGGGTGTTTTCGCTTAAGTTCTTGCCTATAGGCCATTTTAGGGACTCGGGTCCTACCAGGCAGCCTTCCTGGGGCCACCAGGGCCCATGAGAAGGGAGGGAACATACAGCTCTGAGTCAATTTTGTTTTTCAATTTCAGAAGCCAATTGTTGAATTGTACCAGGGACCCTTGAAAGTCCTCCTTTGTCTTGTCTACAGGTTTTTAAATCATAACTTGTTGACCTGACGTTGTTGTCTGTGCTGCTGTTTTAGCATAGAGGTCAACCAATGAACCATTTCCTTCATGTTCATCAGAGCCCCTGAGAGAGCGTCTGTTTTTAAAATGGCTACTTCTCTTGGGTATTTTAGAACCTCAAGGAGGTCATTTACTAGGAGATGATTTTTTATAGGAGTCCCTGCAGATGTCATGAATCTCCTTTGCTTCCAAGGCATGCCAAAGTCATGGACTACACCAAAGGCATATGTACTATCTGTATAAATGTTTACTCTCTGAGAGTCTGTCAGTTTACAAGCTCTGGTCACAGTTATTAATTCAGCCATTTGGGCTGACGTAACCTTAGTAAACCTTTATATTCAAGAGGCTCTGGGAAGTAGTTATTGCATAGCATAGTTATATTTCATAGTTGCTGTTTTCACTCTTAAGGTAGGATCTGTCTATGAAAAGAATTAGATGTGGATTTTGAAGGCGGATGCCTCTGAGATCCATCCTAGGGGTAGAAAGTTCATGAACAAGGGACAAGCAGTCATGGGGCTTGCTTTCCTCTGGGAGAGGAAGGAGCATGGCTGGATTGAGGGAATAACACTGATGGATAGGTATATGGGAAGGGGTCCAGTAAAAAAGATTTCATATTAGGTCAGTCTTCTAGCAGAAAAATTTGTGTTTGCATTTAGAAGAGTTTTGTACTGTATGGGAGACCATTAGATGTAGGGAAGAGCCTAGAACCATATCAGTTGAAGTCTCAACCAATTTAACAGCTGTAGTGACAGTCCTAAGACAAAGTAGATAGGCCTTGGTGACTGGGTCATGGTTTAAACTATAATAAGCCATGGGTCTTTGCTTGTCTCCATGCTTCTGAGTTAGGACTCCCAGAGCATGTCCATCTCTTTCATGTACAAACAGGAAGAAATTCTTATCATGATTTGGAAGTCTCAGAGACAGTAGCTGTGAGAAACCTGTCTTTAGTTGAATAAATGCCTTTTCTGCATCATCAGTCCAGGGGAGTGGTTCTGGAATGTTAGTAAGGTCATGGAGTGGGGCTGCTATAGCTGAGAACTTAGCTATCCATTGCCAACAATAGCCAGCTAACCCTAAGAATCCCATAAATTGCCTCGCTGTGATTGTCCCAGGGAAGTTTAGAAAGGTGCTGAGCCTTTCAGGAGTTAATCTTTTCCCCTCCTGAGATAGACCATGACCTAAATAATATACAGTCTTTTGACAAAATTATATTTTATCCATGGACATGTGGCATTTTTGGCCAATGTCTCCAGTAAGTAAGGTGGAATGTTCTTCACGAGCCTTCTTAAGTTATAGAACAAATCCGTAGGCCATTCACATATTGGATTGAAGTAGACCCCTGTGGGAAATTTGTCTCATAGCTCCTGATTGAGAACCTGAGAGAAATAAGAGGGAGCCTCAGTAAATCCTGGAGCAATGGTATATAGTTGATTTTCCCTGGTAAAGGCAAATAGGTACTGACTCTTAGGATCAAGATGGACAGTAAAGAATGCCAAGCATAGATCTACTACAGTTAAGTTGGTGGGATCTGGGGGGGGACAAAAGACAAAATGGTATTTGGATAAGGAACTACTGGAAATCTTGGGATTACTATTTTGTTTATAGCCCTTAAATCCTGGACAAACCGACAATCACGTCCTCCTGGTTTCTTAAATGAGAGTATGGGAGTGTTACACAGGCTAGTGCATGGCACAGAGAGTCCTCTTTAGATACAACTCTCTACTATCAATCTTAATCCTTCTTTAGTTTCTGATTGAAGGGGAGATTGAGGCAACTTTGGTAAAGTTTTAGTTGTATCTATCTGGAACTTTATAGGCTCATCTCCAAGTACTTTACCCATATCAGTTGAATCTTTGGCCATGAGGCCTCTGGGACTAATTGCAGCATTTTGGGGAAGATTTGTGTCAGAAACTGCCCACCCAAATTAGGGTAATCAAAGTCAGCTAGTGACTGATGATGAATCAAAGAGTCCTCTGGAATTGCAAGGAATAGTCCCTCCAACTTAGATTCTAATTTGCACCGTAATATGCTTAATAAATCTCTATGTAAGAGGCTAATTGGTGTGCTCACACGGAGAAGAAATGGTATCTTTTAAGGGTCTTATAGTTACTTTCAGTGGTTGGTATAAAGGGCTAAGCTGTGGGGTGTTGGAAGTTCCTCCTGTGCTACCACTTTGGTCACTCTGAGGAAGAGGTGTTGGAAATGTAGTAAGATTAATAGCTGAGAGTGTGGCCCCTAATTAAGAAAGTACAGTATTTTTTACCCCATGAATTGTAATTTGAGTTTCCCCCTTTTCATTTAGTCAAATCAAGGGGAAGAGACCACATTCTCCCTTGGAGCCCCTTCAGGATCAGTGTGTTGGGAAATCCCATTGACATTGTTCCCTTTTCTTCAAATGTCCCCTTTGTTTGCAATATCTAAAATATGTTTTTGTTACAATTATTGGTTGGGGAAACAGATGTGGCTCAAGTGATTGAGCTCCTGTCTACCATATAGGAGGTCCAGGGTTCGATTCTCCTGGTGAAAGGCAAGCTGGCCCACACAGCGAGCTGGCCCGCACAGAGAGCTGGCCCATGGGGAGTGCTGGCCCACACGGAGAGCTGGCGCAGCAAGATGACGCAACAGAAAGAGACACAGAGGAGAGACAATATGAGATGCAGCAGACCAGGGAGCTGAGGTGGCGCAAGAGATTGAGCGCCTCTCTCCCACTCCAGAAGGTCCCAGGATCAGTTCCCGGTGCTGCCTAAAGAGAAGACAAGCACACACAGAAGAACACAGAGAGAGCAGACAGCAAGTGCAAAACAGTTGGGCGGGGGGGGAGAAATAAATCTTAAAAAAAAAAAAAATATTGGCTGCATTTGGCAGAGGGGCATGTAGTTGCTTGATTTGCAAGGCCACGAGTTTAGGTTTAATAGAATCTCATTTTTGTTCTAGCACCCTTTCAAAGTGTTCTGCCAAGTGTTGAAGTTCAGAAATGGGAGTTATTTCCCACTTGATTGTTTGCTTTCTTATTAAATCCCCACTCTCTAATTAAGTCCATTAACGAAGTGAGGATAGAGCAGGGATTAGATCTGCACTTTCCTTAATTCCACAGTGTGGCCAGAAAGTGCTTTCTTACTGGTACCTGTGATCTGAGATAGTGTCATCCTTTTTCTGTTTATAAGTTTGGATAAACATCTAATCAGTGTTTTTTTTTTTAATTAATTATTTTATTTGAAAATTTTTATTGTGGTACAATTTATATAACTTAAAGTTTACTATTTTAGCTATTTTTTTTTTTTTTTTAAGATTTTATTTATTTATTCATTTATCCCCCCCCTGCTGCTTGTGCTCGCTGGGTCAGCTAACCACGCCGTGCGGGCGGGTTTGCCTTCACCAGGTGGCCCCGGGAACCGAACCCGGGGCCTCCCACATGGCAAACGGGAGCCCCACCGATTGAGCTACAGCCGCCTCCCAATTTTAGCCATTTTTAAGTGTATAATTCAGAGGCATTAAATACATTCACGATGTTGTATAACCATTATTGCTAGTTCCAGATCTTTTTCATCATCACAAACAGAAATTCTATATCCATTAAGTGATAACTTTCCCTTCCGTTCTTCCCAGGCCCTGGTAACCTGTATTCTACTTTCTGTGTTTATGAATTTACCTATTTTAGCTGCCTCCTATAAGTGAAATCATACAATATTTGTCCATTTTAGGTCTGGCTTATTTTACTTAGCACGACGTTTTCAAGATTCATTTTAGCATGTACCAGAACTTCATCCCTTTTGATGGCCGAATAATATTCCATTGTGTGTGTATCTCACACCTGGTTCATCCATTCATCTGTTGATGGTCATGTGGGCTGTTTCCACTTTTTGGCTATTGCGAATCATACTGCTATGAACATTGCTCTGCAAGTATCTCTTTGAGTCCGTATTTTATATTCTTTTGGGCATATACATAGGAGTGGAATTGTGGGGTCGAATGGTCATTCTATATTTCACTTTTTTTTTTTTTTTAACAATTTATTGAAGTCTATCATTCCTACATGAACATACATAAACTATAAGTGTTCAATAAACATTGTGAACTTACAAAACAAACATGCATAACATTATGCGGGGCTCCCACACATCACCCCCCCCCCAAAAACACCCTGCATTGTTGTGAAACATTTGTTAACAAATCATGAAAGAGCATCGTCAAAGTATCACTACCAACCATAGACCGTATCTTCTTCCCCTATACATTTTTAAAAAGGATTTATTTATCTTTTTATTTATTTACTTTTATCCATTTTTACCCACCCCCCCATTTTTCCTGTTTCTGTGTCCATTCGCTGGGTGACTCTGTGTCCTTTTCCTGCCCTCTCTTCTCATCCTTCTCCTCCTGTCCTCACTGGGATTTGATCCTCAGAACCTCCGATGTGGGAGAGAGGCGTCCTACCACCTGCGCCACTTTGGGTTCTGGTTTTTCGGTGTGTCTCATCTTGGCTCTCCCTTGTGTCACTCTCCTGTTACGTCATCATCTTGCTGCATGGATAGCGGGCCTAGCGGCTCACCCCCGCATGGGGCCTGGTAGCCCATGCACCTTCTATATTTTCCTTTTTTAAATTTTTTACCAGGAAGTCCTGGGGAATGAACCCAGGTCCCTCCATATGGGAGACAGACGCCCAACCACCCGAACCACATCCATCCCCCTGTTATATCTCTTAAGGTTGACCAGAGATACCCAAAGTTACAATCTTTTCCCATACGGTATGGTCATATAATAAATCAGGCTTAGTTTACCACCAGCATTCTAAAAACCAGGACTAGGGAGAAAAACTAGACTGGGGACACATGCATGGTTTCTAATATAGCGAATGTTTAACCTACCCTGATTATCACAAAATCAGGACAGTGATCCAATCAGTTTTAACAGGGAATGTTTCAGGGATGGCTTGCAGCAAGGATTGGCCTATTTTCCTAGCTCTTTTTTTTTTTTTTTTTTTTTTTTAAAAATTGGGAATTTTTTAGCTTACGGCTTTTTTTTTTTTTTTTTTTTTTATCAACACCTTTTATTGGTGTGGAACATTTGTTACAATTGATCAAAGTACAATTTTATAGTTGTGCTATTAACTATAGTTAATAGTACAGAGATTGACTCTAAGGATGTAGATTAGAATGGAACTGAAAATGGGAAATGGTATGTTTGACTAGTGAATATTTCCAATTTCTTTTCTTTTTTTTTTCTCTTCCATAGTTTTTATTGATAGTAATGTTATTGTAGCCCTATTGTACTCACTTAAAAAAAAAAATTTTAAAAGATGCTAAGATTACATAAATGTTACACAAAAATTACAGGGGTTCCCATGTTCCCACCTCCCACACCTCCCACACCTTTCCTAGCTCTTTTCATGTTATCTAGTTTAAGTGATGAGCCGCGTCTTGTAGGTCATGATGTGGACTTCCTCAACGACCCTACCCATCCAACGTTTAGCAGCTCCTGAACCAACTGGCATAAATCTGGTACACCAGCATCATAGGTTCCCAGTAGAATTCTTTTTTTTTTTTTTTTTTTAAAGATTTTATTTATTTATTCATTTATCCCCCCCTTGCTGCTTGTGCTCACTGGGTCAGCTAACCACACCGCGCGGGCGGGCCTGCCCTCACCAGGAGGCCCCGGGAACCGAACCCGGGGCCTCCCATATGGTAAACGGGAGCCCTACTGTCTGAGCCACAGCCGCTTTCCCCCCAGTAGAATTCTAAATTCCTCCACAAATTGGCTCTGGTTTTCTTTGGGTTTAGGGAAATCTTTTGATAGCTCTAAATTCTGCTCTAGGTTCCCTAGAAGGTTTAATCTGTAAAAGAGCCTGGACTAAATCACTTCCCTCAGGGGTCAGGAGGAAAAGGTAGAGGATTTAAAAAAAAGGCAGAGGTTCAGAAAGAGAAACCGGTTTGGGTGGATATGGAGGAAGAGCTGAGTAAAGGGAAGCTGGGGAAGCTATAGGTTCAGTTTGGAGTTCATTTCCCTTTGTCCTGTTTCCCACCTTTTCTTTTTCTAATGAATCTTTAAATGAGGCTATTGTAGATACAAATTGTCTTGTAGCAGGCTCCACATACCAAAGCATGGTCCCCATTTTTTTTCTGGGAGGTTTTAGATCCTTCCTTTTCTAAAGCACCTCTCAAGTGCACAATTTTGCTCTTATCAAAGTTCCCCAAAGTGGCCACTGCAAAGACAGTCCTTCATCAGATCCATCCATACACAGAGAAAGTTCCAGGTAGCAGGTCCATACTGTGAGCACATATAAGAAGTAGGAGTTTTAGCAGGTGGGGGAGGGGTAGATTTAGAACAAGGGACCATCATGCTGTGGCCAGTTGAAATATTATTTATCTATCTCGTGTCTCAGGGTCCTGAGCTTTTCAATTAGGCCACTTGGGAACCATTCTGACCTCAAGAGAGTCCCTGGGAGAGTGGAAGGACCAGACAGACATCTGGACCAAAACAGGAGCAGCTTTATGGGCAGAAAAAGGAGGTTCCAAAAAAGACAGTCAGAAACTTAGCAGTAGTGATGCAGGCTAGTTAGGGAATAATGAAACAGATCTGGAACCTGGCAGAAAAACCATTGAACACGTGGTCATCGGCACTCCCAAGATGGAAGACCCTTGCAAGAAATCCCATTCAGAGTGAGCTTTCCCCCGAAAGCCAGGAGAACCCTGGATATTCTCCAGGGGGCCTTATCATTGGGCCCTCCTGGGGGATTGAGGGGTGGGGTAACCAATCAAAACAGCAAACAGCTGAGACTCCTCCCCTGTCATTAGCAAAGGGGCAGAATAAATAATGATTTAAAAAGCAAGCATCAAAGCAAGAC